>PVIJ01003703.1:0-24983 GCA_004024925.1 Scalopus aquaticus
TTTGTTTATTTTTTCAAAGAACCAGCTTTTGGTTTCGTTAATCTTCTGGATTGTTTTTTTTATTTCCATTTCATTTAGTTCTGCTTTGATTTTTATTATTTCCTTTCTTAAACTGTCTTTTGGGGGTTTTTGTTGTTCATTTTCTAGTTCTTTGAGATGTGAGATTAAATTGTTTCTTTGGGTTGTTTCTTGTTTCTTGGTGTGAGCTTGTAATGCTCTATATTTTCCTCTTATTACTGCTTTTGCTGTGTCCCAGACATTCTGGAAAGTTGTGTCCTCGTTGTCATTCAGTTCTAGGTATTTTTTAATTTCTTCTTTGATCTCTTCATTGATCCATTGGTTTTCCAGTAATGTGGGTTTCAGTCTCCATGAGGTAAGGAGGTTTCTTTTTTCCTTTTTAAGATTTATTTCCAGTTTGACTCCTTTATGATCAGAGAAGAAGGCTGGTGCGATTTTGATCTTAGTGTATCTGTTGAGGTTTGTTTTGTGGCCTAATATGTGATCGATCCTGGAGTATGTTCCATGTGCACTTGAGAAAAATGTGTATTCAATTTTTCGGGGGTGAAGTAATTGATAGATATCTGTTAATCCCATGTGGTCTAGGTCCTTATTTAGAGCTTTAATGCCCTTGGTTACTTTTTGTCTTCTTGATCTGTCCAATAGAGAAAGTGGGGTGTCAAAGTCTCCTACTATGTATGTATTTTCTTTAATGTCTGTTTTCAGGGATGATAATAATTGTCTGATATATTTTGGTGCTCCTTCATTTGGGGAGTATATGTTGATGATTGTTATATCTTTCTGTTTTCTTGTCCCCTTTATCATGATGTAGTGACCACCTTTGTCTTTTTTTACTTTCTTAAGTTTGAAGTCTATTTTATCTGATATAAGTATAGCTGTTCCTGCCTTCTTTCTTGGTCCATTTGCTTGTAGGATTGTTTTCCATCCTTTAACTATTAATCTCTGTTTATCTTTCTCAATTAAATGTGTTTCTTGTAGACAGCAGAAGGTTGGGTTCTGTTTTTCGATCCGTCTTGCTATGATGTGTCTTTTAATTGGTGTGTTTAGTCCATTTACATTTAGAGTTAATACTGATATACTGTCATCCATATTTTTTGTTTGTTTGTTTGTTTGTTTACTCTTCTGTGGTTCTAATTCTTACCTTATTCTGTGTTTCCCGGTCTTCTGTTGGTTTTGTCTTCATGACTTCTTCTAGTATTCTTTGGAGTGGGGGTTTGGTAGTGATGAATTTCTGTAGTTTCTGTTTGTCGGAGAAGGTCCATTTTTTTCTTCATAGAGGAATGAGAGCTTTGCAGGGTAGAGTATTTTTGGTTGACATTTGTTGGCATGTAGTGTGTTATATATGTCCCTCCAATCTCTTCTTGTTTTTTCAGAGAAATCTGATGTCAGCCTGATTGGCTTTCCTTTATAGGTTATTTGTTTCTTTGCCCTCATCATTTTCAAAATATTTTCCTTGTCTTGAATTCTCGATAGTTTTACTATCATGTCTTGCAGTTTTTTTCCTTTCGTTGTAATAATATGGAGATCGTCTGGCTTCCTGTATGTCAATTTTTGTTTCCTTTTTCATGTTTGGGAAGTGTTCAATGATCTCCTTGAGAAGTTTCTCTGTTCCTTTGTCTCTCTCTTCTCCTTCTGGGATTCCTTTTTTCATGGTGTCAGATAGTTCTTGAAGCTTTTCCTCATTCTATTTCCTTTGTTTTTCTCTTTCCTTTTCTGCCTTGATTCTGTTAGTATCTTTATCTTCCAGAGTGCTTATTCTTCCCTGCATATCTTTTAATTCACTTTTCTGGCTTTACCTGGATTTCTTCAGCTCCTCTACTAATGTTTTTATATCTTCCAGTTCCTTCAATTTCTTCTTTATGGATTCATTCTCGTTCCTCAGTTCTTTGTTCTTTTCATTTAATTCTATCAATTTTTTTATGATGGCTATTTTGAAGTCTTTATCTGTTAGGTGGATGTAATCTTCTATGTCCATATTAATGGGTTCTGGAGAGGGATTTTCTTTTTGTGGTGTATTGTTTTGAGGGTCATTTGTGACTTTTTTCTTTCCTGTTGTTAGTTTTCTGCTTTGCTCTGTTCATAGTTTTCCACTGGTGCTGGCGGGCATGACTCCTGGTTTTACTTGCTCAGGAGTGTTTGTGGTTCCCTAGTGTCTGAGTTGCCTTGGCTGTGGCTGGGTATCTTCTGGATTTTCTTATTTTTCTTTGTTGAATTTTTGTGTTTCTTGTGGCATGTCTCCAGTGTGTTTCCGGTTCTGAGTTTAATTAGGGAAGATGAAGGGGTGGTTTGTAGTAAAAAAGAAAGAAAAGAGAAAAGAGAGAAAGGAAAAAAAAGAAAAAGAAAAAAGAAAGAAAAAACAAAACAAAACAAAAACAGGGAGAAGAAAGGAAAGGGGAATGAAGATGAAGAAAAGTAGGAATGAAGGACCAAGAGAAAAAGGTAGGTTAAAAGTTAAAAAAAAAAAAAGAAAGGATAATAACAATAATAATAAAATAGTAAAAAATAAAATTAATAATAATAAAGAAAATAAAGTATTGGGGAGATGTGAATTTGGAGTTCTGTAGTCCTTTTGCTCTTAGGTTCTGGGGTCTCTGGTTGGGTCCCCTGCTGGGATTCAGTCCCTCCTTTCCAGTGACAGATGTTGTTGTCTTGCTGTTGCTGCTGTCATTAGTCCTTGCTGGGAGTCTTTCTATTCTTTCTCTCCTCCCCATTTTTTTTTCCCCCTTTCCTCCAATGCTTGCCTGGGGCTATTCCTGCCCCTGGGGTTATGTCTGGTGGGGAGGGGTTGGGAGCTCCTGGTCTTAGTTTCTTTTCTGCTGCTTGGGGCCTGCTACTCCACAAAGAGGTGCAGGGGTGGAGGCTGCGGGTGGCTGTTGAGCAGCGTTTCACCTCCCCTAGTTTCCAGGGTGCCAGTGTGCAGCCACCTAGAAGTTGGGGGGGTGGCAAGTGCTGGGCCGTGTTCACCACCTGCTGTGGTCTTTTTTTTGTTGTTGTTGTTTTTTGCCGCCCTCCGGGTGCCAAGATGCTGACACTTTGCAGGGGAGGGTGTGGTCAGAAATAGTTTCAGCAGGAGATAGTTTCAGCAACAGGTATGGGAGGGGTTTTGGGGATTGTCAGTCAATAGGCCTTAAATGCCATCCTTCCCATCAGCTTGGGATCAATTTGCATTCTAAAGCCCAGAGTGTTTGAGGTGGTCTCCGCAGGAGGTTTTTCCAGCCCAAGCGGTTTTTCTGGTTAATCTATCACCTAGCAACCAGTGGGGATGTTTCTTGCTTGGACTTTCTCCCCTTTAAGATGTTACCTAGCCCTAGGTGGGGGATGGGACGCAGTGACCTCCACTTTCCTGCTCCTCAGGGCTGCCAGGCAGGGAAGAGAGGGGGGTCGTGGGGTGGGGGAGTGGGGGTCGCACTCCCAGTCGACTGGCCTGAGCCCCCCGACCTCACCGCAGTTTCTAACGTTGTATTCAGTGGCTCTCAGGGGAAGCCAGTTCGCCCACCTCTCCTTTCTGCTGCTCCTTTGTATGGAGTCCGATGTCTTTTCTCTTCTCTTTACTCCGACTCTTCGGTTTATTTTCAAGTCCAAAGCACCCCCCGGGTTGATTGTATTGCATAGGGTATCCGGTTCTCTTCAAGTCAGCTCTCAAAGTTAGGGATATTTTTCTCCATATATCGATTTTTTGTGGGAGAGCCTGATCCTAGCATCTGTTTGCTGCCATGTTTTGGTTGTTTTTTTTTTTTTAATAGTGGCTCCTTGATTGCTTATCCTTAAAATACAATTGTAAATATACTGGTAGTTCATTTTTAAGGCAATATTTTTAAACAGAATGTTATTTATTAGGGTTAAATAAGAGAGGGACTTTGAGGGTCAACTTTTGGTTTTATATTTACAAATTCGTTAAGTTGGGAGGTGCCATGAAGATGGAGGCAAGTAGTGGGAACAACTAAGGCAGGACAGTCACAAGTGGTGGGGAAGGAATGGGATGCAACAGAGTGAGTATGTACTGAAAGAAAATATGAAGGAAAATGTAACTGAGAAGTAAAGACAAACATAAAATATTTAAGGTAGTGAGTAAGAGGAACAGTGAGGGGCAACCTCCGAGCAGATGGGTGGTGGTCCTAACCAACTTGACGGTACAAGATGGGCATTCCAATCCAGACTCCACCCCTTGTGGAGGCTGATGGGAAATAAAGGTAGGGATGGGGATTTCTGGTGGTTAGTGTTAAACTGCTAGAACTTTGGTAATTAAACCTCTGGTGAGAAGGGGTGTCTATAGAGAAGTCATCAGCTTGCAACATGCGGCTTCAGCTTAGACCTCTGTCTCTGCAGCAGATGCTAGCTGTGGTAGGACAGATAACTGGCCATATGCCAGTTTATAAATTCATTCACGCTTTGTCTGTCTCTCTCTCGCTCTCTCTCTCTCCTCACTCTCTGTAAATAAACCCTATTATTATTGTTTCTCACCATGTGTCTGCTTTTGGGTCACGTCTTGCATTTTTAAGTGCATGGGTGAGGACCCACCAACCAGGACAACCCAGCTCCTCCCCTCACCATCCTGCTGGCTGTTCCCCAGGTTTGCTCTGTTTCAGAAAGAGCCATAGAGGGAAAAGGATTGCTGTTGTTGAGGAGACAAAGTCTGATTACGAAAAATAAAAGTGGTGATGCAGCTGCAAGACATCTTCCATTAACCTTGAGGCGTCATTTTTAGAGCAGTATAAATGCTGAGGAAATTTTGGTAGTAACTAATGGACATACACAAATACACCACTCCATTCCTTTGAGTGTCCTGAGGAAGAAGAGGGAATAACACAGAGTGAACATGATGAAGAGTCAAGACTTTTTGAGTCAAGACTACAAACATATCGGGGCCTCCCCGGTGGCGCAGCGGTTAAGCGCTGCGCTGTGGAGCTGTTGGCAGCGAGTTCGACGCCCCGCTGGGGAGATTCCCACATGGCGAGGCAGACCTCTCCTGCCTCGCCCACTGCTCCCCTCAGCAGTGTGTTTCCATCTTCGATCTGCCTGTTCTGGTCCCCACTCTCTCTCTCGTGAACCGTCTTGCCGCCCCACACCTCTGGCCTGCACCCCGACTTGTATGCAAAAATAAATAAATCTTTAAAAAAAAAAGACTACAAACATATCAAATGACCTAAGAGATGAAGAAGGGCAAAGGAAGAATGGACAAGGATGAATGACCAAAGTGGAAGGGCCACAACGAATCCGGGGTAATGAGTGTCTTAAACTGGAGGGAATATAGGGGAGCCAAATAAGAGATCAGAAGGAGAAAATAACACACACAAAAAAGCCAAAAACTAGCAAGCAACCATAAATAAGACATTCTACAGGGGAGGAGGAGGAAAAGAGCACAAGGGACTATGGTGATGGTTCACGGGTGAATTGGTGGTAGAAAACCTACGGGGAATACAAAATAATGTAAAGGATATAAATAAAAAATAAATTTAAAATAAATAAATAAACTAGAGGGAACCACATACATACCAATAACTAGAGTCTCCCTCCTTAGCCTAGAGAATTTCTAACAGGAAGGAAAGGATTAGCACGAAATAGCCCAGGTTTGGACATGATAATCAGCTCCCCCTTCAGGAACTATGGGGAAGTTATGTCATTGTCCCTCTCACAGGAGGGTGAACTTCCTAAGGAGAGGCCTCCACAGGCAACAGACCAACAAATCTTTTCCACACACCAAGCTTGGCACCTCTTCCAGAGCAGAACAAAGGCATTGAGGATCGTGACCTTAGAATTTGATTATTACAGCTAGAGGGAGAAAAACCCCAACACATTCACTTAAATACATTCAGTTAGATAATATACTTTTATCCAGACTGGTATATGCATTCATGTATATTTTCATCTTTGGAACTGGTGGTTTGAAATGCAAATAAAGTAATAAGTGTCAGAGCCGTATCCTAGCAGTAGCTACTTTGCAAACGTTACCATGGCACCAATTCAACAGTGTTCTTAGAGGCAGCCACACCTCAGTGAGGTCTTTCTAACTTGGGACAGCAAGATTCAAACCACTTAATAGACACAAACTGCGAAGGAGCCCTGAACCAATATAAGAAGGTGAATCTTTATAGTACAATTGCCCTCTGAAGGTACTTGAAACAGGGCATGGGACTTTAAGGCGAAAAAGAGGAAATGGACCATCTCCTAGAACACCTGGAATGTGATCCAAGTCTGCAGACAAAATGATGGTAATTATAACTGCTAACATTTGTTTTTAGCTGCTAACAGATTGTGCACAGCTTGGCAAGGGCAAACTCCATTCTCCAATTACTCCAATGCAAACCGTGCTTAACAGTAACTGCTGAATTTTAGCTGGGTGAAAAGAGAGCAGATTGTCCTCATGGTGTGGTTCACTTGGGTTAAACTAAGTAAGGCTGTCTGCCCACGGCCCGGGTCCAGGACCACTCACAAAGAGATGAAGAGTTGATTTCTGCAGATACATACTCCTTACTGCCAGTAGACCTACTACTGGGGGGAACATGCATTTCCCAGGCACAAAGGAGAAGGAAAAGGACTAGGTGACAGGAGCAGAAGATCCCATGAAACAAATCTTAGTCTCTTCTGGATTGGACTGTGAGCTCATCGAGGTTCCTGGAACTAGGTCCTGGGCTAACCAGCATATGTCTCAGCCTGGGAAAGATACCCAAAGTTAGTAATACAAGGTAGTCTGTGCTGAGTGGAAGACTGATGACATAAACCCTAAATTCTTTGAGAGCTCAAAGGAGACAAGTGTTGTTTTCTGCTTCCCCTTCAAATAAGGGTGATCAAAGAACAATCCCAGAAAGACCATCTGAAAAAAGTGAAGACTTCCCCGATAGGAACCAGAGTTGGTTGACATTGAGAAACCATCAGGGAGAATAAGACTCCAGAGCTTCCTCCTTTATGTTTGAAGGCTGCCAGTCCCCAAGATCTCCTTAAAGATAGTAATGCTGCATCATGATGGCTAAAATAGCCACAGGAGAGAGTAAGGGAAGGACTGATTAGAAAAGGAATTGGGAGTTTCCAGTAGTACCTTTGGCTTGAAAGTCACAAAAACCTTTCTTTCTGAAAGGGTAATAATTCTGGGGCCATTATATATAGCTCATTCCACCACCTCCAAAATAAAATTAGAAAAGGGCTTTGGCACTGCCTCCATATCATTTTAGCCAAATCAACCTGTTAGTTTTTTACTGCTGAGTTGAAACTGTAATATGAGTAGTAATCTGCATGTCAGGTGTCCCACCCAACAGCAGACCACACCCAGGGCATAATATTCAAAAGAGAGGGAGGCTTGGTTACAAGTTTTGATATACACAGAGATCCAGCATGATGAGTAAAGTTGAGAGAGGAGGAGATCCAGGAGGGAACCAGTGCCCATGATCCAGGAGACTGGCATCAAGTTCCAGGCTATCAGTTCATTGCCAAGGCCCCAGGACAAAAATTCAGCTCCCCCAAGGAAAAGATACATAAGATTTAGGAAGACTTGGGTAGGAAATCAATCAGACCAGGAAAAGACAGCATTAAGGAGGAAAGAGACAAATGAATAACCGTTTGAAATAAGTGGACTTGACAGAGGTTAGGAGAAATGTGGGATTTCATGGACATGTGGTATCCAGAATTATGCAGAGATAGTTGGCACTAGGCTAATGGTGCCGTGAGTAGAGTCACATTTCTTCTACAGCTGGATTGAGGGAACTAAAATATTTTCTGCCCAGCATAGGATTAGTAAAGTAACCTGCAGGTTTCAGCTTGGAGATTGGACTGTGTCAAATGCAGCAATGACTGAGGTAATCTGATGTGAGGAAGACAGAAGCCCTTCTTTATGAGAAGCTGTATTAAATACTTCAGAAATGATAAATTAGATCTTAGAAGGTGAAAGATGTATTTTGTTGCAATGGTAAATTTATCTCCTAAAATTTTCTACTTTATCTGTTTTGCTGCCTGGATAAAGAGTTAAATGCAAAAATAAATAAATAAACCATACATACTAGAAGGAAATAGGGGAATCCTTAGCTGCTCTTTGTTGAGGCAGGTTTTTCTAAACACAATAGTATGGAAAAACCAAAGGGTAGTAATTAAACCACATAAAATGCAAACTTTGGTACATTTAAAATTATGATCAATACAATTAAAGGGCTCTATAAATCATATATAAGATTTGCAACAAACAGGGCCTCCCTGGTGGCACAGCTATTAAGCGCTGTGCTGTGGAGCTGTTGGCAGCGGCAACACTGGTTCCAGCCCCGCCAGGGAGATTCCCACGTGGTGCGGCAGACCTCTCCTGCCTCGCCTGCTGCTCCCCTCAGCAGTGTATTTCCATCCATCTGCCTGTTCTGCTCCCCACTCCGTCTCTGGTGAACCCTCTCACCGCCCCACACGTCTGGCCTGTACCCCAGCTTGTATGCATAAATAAATAAATCTAAAAAAAAAAGATTTGCAACAAATATGACAACTAATATTTTTGATAAATAAGAATTTCTGCAAATCAATAAGGAAAGCTTCAAACAAAAAATGGTACAGGAACAAATGTATTTCACAGGACACTAAATACTGCACACCAATAAGCATGTGAAATAGTATGCAATCTCACTAGAAACTGAAAGATACAAATTATAACAACAGATATCGATGTTTGCTTCTCAAATTGACAAAGGATATGGTAAGACTGGGAAGAAGTGATAAAATTGGTACACCTTGCTAGGAAGTAATTTAACAATTAATATGACTTCTAATAATCCACATTAAAGAAGAGAATAAAAGATATGAATGATTTATTTACAGAAATATTCATCAAAGTTATTTATAATGTTAGAGGCAAGAACCTGAATGCTTATAGGGAAGTAATAAAATGCTAACTAGCCGTGAATATTGTTCCACTGAAGAATTTTTCATAACATAGGGAAAATGCTCATGACAATACTAAGGGAAAAAGCAAAGTATAAAATATGACTCCATTTTATGTTATGACCAACCTATGTATTATAGCAAAAAGACTGGAGCAAATAGACCTGTTAATGTAATCTGATACAAACTGTGTGAGATTGTATTTTTGCCATTATGTACCAGTATTTAAAAAAATAATTATACAAGACATAGCTAATACTTGCTGTGGACTCCTCAGGCTTACCCCTTTGTTTCCCGGATGCAGTCTTGGCGCCTTGAGTGGCTGCTGATCAGACTGGAATGTAAAGTCAGGCAGGGAGCCTCTTACCAGGACATAAGTCTTGGTATGAGGATATCTGCTGAAAACAGCAGGCAGACATTATGGCCAGATTAGCATAACCAGCTAGACCACCTTGACAAGAAGTTAAGAGTAAACAGGGATTACAGATAGGATGTTTTGATCAGCAGCAGCTTTGGTGACCCCCAGGAAACCGACCTTACTCACTTCCCCCTAATTTGTGCCAGATTATTTTGTATCCCTAATCCACATCCCCACCATGCACTTTCCTCCACATACTTGGCCACCTTCCCTGAATCTAACCCCTTCTAATAAAAGTGTGAGACTGTGGGGGAAGGAAGGAGAGCACTGTATCTGCAGAGATGTATCCCCTCTAGGTCTCTCTCTCTCACACTACTTGGACTATTGAGTTTTCTTCCTTCCTCTGGTGCCACTTCCAACACTGCCGCCCCTTAAGGTAACAATTTAGTATAATAAAAAGTTATTTTAAAATGGCTTCAGAATTATATTACAATACCTTATTTTGCTGCAGAAATAATGACACCTGAATAATATTTTTTAAAGGAAAAATCACTAGTTAATGATTTCAACTTTGGGGGCCTAACATCCTAGAGACTATTGATTTGAAATATCTTAAAGAACCATATTTTCCAGAGTAAAGTTTCAAAAATGCTCTAATAAGCTGCACACATTGGAAAGAAAACTCTCAAATTGTCAATGAATGACCCAACCCAAAGGATAGTCAAGTGGCATGTCAAGAAGTCTTTACCATAAAGCAAAATAAACTCCATGTTTCTGTCCCAAAAGGATAACCACCTCCAACTTATTGCCAAAAATTTGACAAAAGAGCTGATTTTAAATACAGATATACTTCTGCATGATATGTTAGATACTATCATACCAAAGGAAAGACAAAGGAAAAACATTATGGAAAAAGTACAAGAACATTGCTTGCTTATTTGTATTTTCATAAACAAGAATCATCTAGATAACACTAGGATTTGTAGATTTGTACTACTACTAGGAGCTAACATTTAGTGAACCCTTAATATATATATCAGGCATATAATAAATCACTTTATATTTATTCTATCATCCCGATTTGTCAGGATAATCTTCTTTGGTAGGTGGTATTCTTATTCTCATTTTACAGTCAAGGAAGCTGTGGCTTCCAGATATTAAATAATTTGCCCAAGTCATTAACCCATCAAGTGGCAGAGTCCAGATTTGAAACAAAGCTGTCTGTTTCTAGTATATTGTGAAAAGTCATTTGCTCTAATGCCTCAGATGCTGTTAAACATGTAAAGAGGTAATATCCCTTTCACTTTCATGTCCTCCCTACCTCCTAGGAGTATTTAAAAAGAAAGATGAATCCTGGGTTTACAAATCTGTAGCTACACTTAGCTTTCAGAATCAAAGACCTATTAGTTTCTGTGCTACCTCCTTAAAAAAAAAAAAAAAACTGGCTCAATAAATTAATACACTGTCTTTAGTTTTTCTACACTGATTTATATATGATTATTCTCCCTTGTTTAGGGTTCAAGCTAGAAGACAATAAACTAGCAATGGAGCCCTTATATGAAGAATACCTAGCAAATCGTGGAACAATAGTTAAACCTTACTACTGGCTAAGCTTCTCTCTAGATTGCTCTAATTGCCCTTACCATATTCGGACAGGTGAAGAAGCCAGAGTTCCCTACACAGAATTTTATCATATTTTTGGATTTCCTTATGGGCCAATGTGCCCCCAAGCAAAACACCTCACATTTTATGAACTAAAAACTTCTTCTGGAAGCCTGGTACAAAAGGGCCATGCTAGCAGCTGCACTGGGAGTGATACCCATCCAGAATCAATGCTGTTCGAGATGAGTGGGTATCTGGACTCAACCATCCACAGCAATGAGGGCATCAGCCACATAATTCTGTATTCGAACAACTCCCCTTGTAACGAAGCTAACCACTGCTGCATCAGCAAAATGTACAACTTCCTGATGATGTACCCAGATGTCACTCTCAGCATTTACTTTTCTCAGCTCTATCACACTGACACTGAATTTCCTGCCTCTGCCTGGAACCGCGAAGCTCTCCGGAGCCTGGCCAGTTTATGGCCGCAGGTCACTTTGAGCCCAATAAGTGGTGGCATTTGGCATTCTCTCCTCAACAACTTTGTAAGTGGGATCTCAGGATCAACTGTTTTTCAGCCCATTTTGACTGGGAGAGCACTGGCTGACTGGCACAATGCATATGAAATTAATGCCATAACAGGAGTGAAACCTTATTTCACTGATGTTCTTTCCCAAACACAAAATAACCAGAATATGAAAGCTGAGGTAGCTTTAGAGAGCTACCCCTTAAACAATGTCTTTCCCAATCAGTCATTTCAAGTGACAAGTGGACAATCACAAGCCAACCTGATGCCAGACCTCAGGTTTCCTGTCATCTTTGTTCTGGTGCCTTTCAGAGACTTACCACCACTTAATGTGGATCAAAACCCACATAAACCCAGAAATATTGTAAGGCACTTAAATATGCCTCATCTATCCTTCCAAGAAACCAAACATCTCCAAGGGCCTCATGCTGGAAGGCAAGTGGAGAGAGTTGAAATCACAGAAGAGTTTGCAAGTAGCAAAGGCATAGGAGAGAGAAAGAAGAAGAAAGGAAAAAAATAAAATCTACAGTACTACAATGAGACCAAACAAATACCAGAGCCCTTATGAGTCAGCCAACAAAAATCTGAAAACTTTCTCTCTCAGGTCTGCTCCAAAATGGAGAAAAACTAAAGCAAACACTAGAAGCAAAACCTGAACTATTTACCATCTCGACTTGTATAAAGCTATGCTATTTTTAACAGAATGTTTCTATAAGTGTCTTTACTTCACTCCTTTATTTTTGGAGTGACAGTATCAAAATGGAGTCATTAGTACCTGGCTAATATTTTGCTGTGGAAAAAGAATGTCATTATTCTTGTCTACCCCCATCATCGTGCCACAGAAAACATCCATGGACTAAATAGCTTCCCAAATGGGTTTCAATATAAAAACTTACTGTAAAATTGGAAAACAGCCTAAAGTTACTGACATTCTGTGCTGTTGCAAAAAGCAAACCAGTGATTTTCCATTAATTGTTAATCTTGGACAGAGGATTTTAGGCAGCCCATTTTTTTCTCAAGCAATTCAAAATAGTTTTTAAGGGGGAAGCTCTTTTGCTAATTGATACCTACAAAAATTGATTTTTGAAACATAGCCACCCACTCAGTTTGAGCTTTCTCAGCTCAGACCTCTTCCTCTAGAGCAGAGGACAGAGACAAAGATGATACACGAGACTTCCAGAAGGCTGCTTCCATCAATTACTACATCAAGTCCAAGCCACTCTTACTCTTACCTGCTTTCAAGGCTCCTCCTCTCGCTCCCATTTGCCTTGTCTCATCAGCAAGACTGTAAGTTCCTACAAGTCAAGCATTGTCTTTCCCATCCCACCTGACCATTCCCCCTTTGGCTTTCCCATAGGATTTAATACAGTATACAGGCAAACAGTAGGTACAGCTCAATAATTTCGCTAATCACTACTCCACAATCAACCTTTTCCATTCCAGCCACATGCCTGCTCAACCCTCCTAAGATGGGGCCTATTTTTGTAGTTGTTAGCATCTTCTCCCCCTTTATCTGATATAGCTCCCCAATGCATTAATGTGTATGCTTTACTTTTTTTCTGACCCTACCTTCTTTGCCAGTGCATATCTGTACCTTCTCTTAAAATCTTGTTCAAAATACACTTCTAGAAGTGCTCCCCAACTAATCCTCTTAAGCATGTACATTAAAGTACTTAAGTTTAATTAATGTTTAATACCTCACTTCCCTCTTGGAAATATGTACAGATGCTCAACAAGAATAATGTACATTCATTTGTAACTTGCTACTAAATTTGTTAAGATATGTAAAAAGTAACACTAGACTACTAAGAAGTAAAAACTTAAAGCATGTAAGACACCAGGAGGAAGAGATCGAGGAAGAGGAGGAGGAAGTCGGGGGAGGGGGAAGAAAAGAAAAAAGTTTAGAATAGAAATTTCCATTGTGATTAAATAAAATTTTTAACAGAAATTTCTACAGTCAACTTGAAATGTTTTTATATTATTAGTAGAAAGACTATTATTGTGGGGATATAGTGATTATTGCTAAAACAGTTGAAGTTTAATATTAGATCCTGAAATCGTTAAGTGTACAATGTGGGATGTAGAGTTTAAAAAAACAAACAAAAACACCCAACCCCAAAGACAAATTCAGCATTTATGACAATTGTAAAAATAAATCCAATTAGTTGTCATGAAATATATCTCTGAAGTGATCAAAAAGACCACACCACCAATAAGGCCACAAAGGATCCAGTTTGAAACATATTCTGAAATCTATGATGAACTTGTATTTCAAATATAAACCTGGATATCAATGGTACATAACAATGGGAGAAATTTCACCAGAGCTATAAAAATCAAAGTGCCTTTGGCAGTTAAGTTTGTGTACTGGTTAGGCAAGACTAGGGCCAGGAAGAAGAATGTTACCCGCAGGTCATAAGACCAGAACAATATAGCCAAACCTCATACAGGAGGACTAGTAAGAGAGCATAAAGACACGGGGCCCTTTATAAGTAGTCTCTATTTTCCCAACCATAAAACAAGAGACATGATCTAGTTCATCGTTAAGACTTCTTTCAGCTCTCTCTCCTCCCTAAGATGGCGTACAGCAGAGCAGCGAGTCCACAGGATAACTCTTACACAGCAGTAAACAACACTTCTTGCTCAGCAGACAGTGGATACTAGCTAGTTTCAGACAGACCCATGAACTCAGGGCGAGAAGCTGTAATGCTTCACCTCTCCTCAGCAAACTGGCAATGGAAATACTGAACAATTATCACTGCTGCCACACATACTTAGATTCCAAATAAAACAGAACTCAGTGAATTAAAGCAGTTAGTGGTGTGGTGATCTATATAAAACAGGAGGGTATAACTAAGAACTAATGAGGGTAGAGGAAGTGAGCACTGTCTTGGTGACTCAGGTTTATAGGCTCAGTTTCCTACTTAATAGAGAGAAAATGGATTTATTAATCGGGACAGACCTGAGTTAACAAAACTTCCCAAATTAACATGTGAAAGCAGAAAACTAATGTACTGATTTTCAGTGAGACTTACAACGGACTATTCAACTAGATATTTAAGTCATTCAATCTATATAGCATCTCCATATAGATAAACTTGAGAAACCAAACTGTAATCAGAAAGTTGCTTTGTAAATTAGAAGAGCTCACTATGTGATTCAAATGTTTATTGCTATCAGACACTGCTTATTGCAGCAGGGACAGACACCTGCCACTTGAAATGAAAAGGTGGGATATGGACAAGGGCACCTGCCCCCTGGTGTTTAGGTGGGCTGAAACTCTAAGAGACAACCTCTATAACCACCTCCTATCCTGACTAGCACATATTTTCTATAAATGTTAATATCTCATCAATATCAATCTAATTCCTCTGGGTTAGAAGCTAATTCTACCTTTTGATCTGCCATTACATATCTCTTTTAGCTCATGGCACATGCAATCCAAAAAGCCTAACTCACAGAAAGAAATATTTATTATTCATCTTATTTCCAAGGGTTTTTTAAGGAAAGTCACATGGTAGTCTATAATAATTTAAAATAATATTATTACTCCCTAACATTTAGTGAAAGCTTTATGTCAGATACTTTCCTAAGCATTTACATGTATTGAAACATTTAATCCCCTCAATAATCCTAAGAAGTGCATGTCATTGTAATACTTACTGTACAAATAAGGAAACTGCAGCACAGTGAGTTTAAATAGGTTTTCAAATAATAAAGATCGAGCTGAGAGCCAAATGCAGGAGGTGTAGCTCCAGTATCCATGCTTTTAAACACTGTTTAATACTTCCCAAAATAATGACAGTGTGGACCCACTACAAAGCCCAGAAAAACCAACAATCATTTAGCACATCCTGTGACTTCTGTGTAATTCTGCTCAAATCATTGCACCAAAGCCATTCTGTAAACTACAGAAGTTACATTTGCTAAGTGGGTTAAGGTAGAACACTTCAGTGAGTTCTAGATCCCAGGGTTATAGCACTCTTCCATCTCCATTCCTTGTTACCCCAGATTGCGTACTATACCTAACTTCTGGGATTATTTTACCTTGAATGTCCTTGACTCTGAGAGATGTACCAAATTGGAGACCTAAGGCAACGGAAGGAACATTGCTTTATTTCCCCCTTAATTAAGCAGAATTGGCATTTCAAAAAATTAAAAGCAGAATTACCCCGTGATCCAGCAATTCTGCCTCTGGGTATATACTTAAAAGAATTGAAAGCAGGCTTTCAAAGAGATATTGTATACCTAGATTCATAGCAGCATTATTCACAATAACAAAGAGTTGGAAGCAATCCAAGTAGTATACACATACAATGGAATATCACTCAGCCTTAAAAAGAAAGGAAATTCTGACACGTTACAGCATGGGTGAACCATAAGAACATCAGGCTAAGTGAACAAGATAGTCACAAAAAGATAAATACTATATGATTTCATTTATATGAGAAAACTAGATCATCAAATTTATTGAGAAAGAAAGTAAAATAGTGGTTTCCAGGACCTAGAGAGTGAGGGGATTGGGGAGGCATTGGGAGTTTTATTTTGTTTAATGGGTATATAGTTGCTGTTTCGCAAGACAAAAGGAGGTCTGGAGATGGATACTGGTGGTGGTTATACCACATGTGATACAACAACGTACATGCGTAGATGTGCCTAATGCTATTTAACTTTACACTAAAAAATGGGTAAGATGGTAAATTTTGTTATATTTTGCTATCAAAGAAAAAATAAGTGGAGTGACTAGTCAATTTCTACTGATATCTCCATTTACCAAAAAAGAGGAGAGAGAGAGACAGACTTTGTGGCAAACTAAAAATTACATATCAGGCTCTATGTCTAGTCTTAAAATACGATACAAGTTGGGGCAAGTTCACATGAATATCTGAAAAACAAGTATCTTTTTAAAAAGTCATTATAATAAACCTACAATTTATAGTTTACTTCAAGCTATTGTGTAGGCTTAATATACACTTCATACTAAACTATAGCCTTAATTTTAACACAAAGGTAACTATTATATTTGAAAACAATAAGAAAGAATTACTTAAAGCAAAGAGTGATTATTAAAAGGAAAACTTTGGAATCTGGTCAACCTAATTACCATGTTTTCTACTTGCTACTTGAGTATTACTGACTGAGTTATGTAACATCTCTGAGCCTTAGTTTCCCCATCCATAAATGGGAATGCTAATTCCTAGGCCCTAAGGCCATTTCATGTATTAAATAATGTAAGTAAAAAGCTTATTACCAAATGTCAAACATACAATAAATGTCAAGTGGTTGCTAGTATTAATAAAATATTAAAAGGGCAAGGCTAGACAGTAGGGAAAGATAGAAATTGTATAATCTTTCAATAATTGTATTAAAAATATGAGCCTGAGATGACTATTATCTATAAGACATTAACATACATTCCTAGAATTTTTGACAATCAAGTTAGGGGAGAAAAATAAAAATGTAAATTTTATTATTTTGTTTAAATAATTTGCAGCAACAATCAGTAAAGCAATATGCCAATGATTGTGGGAGATAATTAAATAATTGTAAGAAAATATTTTGTGCAACTTCTTGCCAATAAATTGACAATCTAGAAGAAATGTGTGATTTACTAGGAAAAAAACTACTTCTAAAATTGACTCAAAAAGAGAAAAACCAACAAGTTAATAACCACACAAAATAGAGAAAGATGATCACAGATCTACCTCTAAAAATATGAGCAAGCCCAGATAATTTTGTGAGCATATACTATAACTTTCAAGGAAAAGCTATCATGATAATTTTCTGTTATTTAAACCCTTCCAGAATATGGGGGAAACAGGTGGAGGTATTCTTAATTCATCTTACACAGCTAAATTAAGCCTAATATCAAAATAATATAAAAGCAGCACAAAGAAATTAAACTATGGACCAATCTTAGTTATACATATAGATTCTGAAATCATGTAAAGAAAATATAAGTTAGTCATCTCAAGAAGTAATTAAAATAGTGATTAAGTAGAATTTATTCTAGAAATGTAAGAATGATTCAGTGCAGAAAATATATATAGTCCAGTACATTTATAAATTGGAAGTCCAAAAATTATATTATTTTTATCATTAGATCCCAAGCAGGTGTACGATAATTTCAGTAGTCATCTCAAATACCATAAGGCACTAGGAGATAAAAACTGGTGAAATACCTAAGAAACTCTGATTAAAATAGAAACAAAGAGGAACTACTAACACCAAATTTCTCAATAATTTCTAGAGTCTAGCAAATGCAATAAGATAAGAAAAAATAAAGGTGATTTAAATATTGGAAAAGATGGAAAATATCATTATTTCAAATATGTTGATTGTATACTGTGACAAGAAGTGTAACATTAAAACAACTTCCAGTATTAAGCAGAGGTTCCAGTAATGGGAAAGAATACAGGAGAAATAAATTTTAAAATCCATAGCTTCCCTATATATATTAACATAAGCAATTAAAAAATAAATAGAAAGAGTCCCATTCACAAACTGTTTAACAAAGCTTATTCTTTCATTTAACCCTAAACTTCTTTTGAAATTAGAGTACAGATTAAAAGAATTTTTTTAAATCTTTGAAGTACATATATATATTAAGGTCCCACTGTAAAATAGATACCCTATTTGCCCTACCTTACTATATAATCATTGTATTATGTAAATCTAAAATTAATCACAAGGAAAAAACTTGAATTTTTGAAGTTTGGTTGCTTCAACACAAAACCAGTTGATTTGGATATTAAGTAGGGGCATTAAACCATAAAATAGTCTGTGGATAACAAGCTAAAAAGTCTTTGTATAATGTAACAATTGTGTTGCTAGAGAGCAGTGGTATTAAGTCATCATTACCAGGACTGGTATTTACTTATTTTATATTCATACGTTTACCATATTTGATTAACATTGAGTTCACTTCCATTTTAAATAACAAAAACAACAGTGCTATGATGCAGGATTCAATGTCTTGGTTTATTTTTTAAGTGTTAGTGGCAAGTTTGGGGCAAAGAAGCTCATAGTCTGCAGACTACTAGTTTTAAAGTATCTGAAAAGAAAGACCTATTATAGGAGAGTTTTATCAAAAGCCTAATTGAAAACATCCTTCATCTGCATCATCAAAGAAAACAAGAAGGAGCTGCATACAATCATGCAGCATTAACCTTGAGAAAATTCAGTTCAGTATCACTTTAGTATTGCAGCAAACAAGGATATTTGCACAACAGAATGTCTTAAAGCTTCATGGGTCTTTTATTTCAAGGAAAAAACTTATCTGAATTTTTTTTTTAAAAAATATTACATAAAATGAGTTAAGTGTCCATCATTAACATTAAAAATTTGGAATTTGCAGGAAAGTGAAATAATGTGTATTTTCTAATAAAAAGATAATTAAGTACAGGTTTGCACACACACACACACACACACACACACACACACACACACACACTTTTCCTGAAGTTTTATAAGGATTTAACTATTTGTTAATGGAGTAGGAAGGTCATTGGTCCATTAAAAAAACTCAGTTTCTAAATGTGATTTCAAAATCCTCAGATTATCAATTAATTGACTAGAAATGTACTACTGAGTACCTACTCTGTATTAAACACTTATTGTGATACAATTTAAAAAATACATCAGAAAAAGACATTTTTGACATTACTAAAACTCAAATTAACATACTAATGAGGCTGAGTTAATTATATTTAACATCCAATATATAGAGCAAAATTATGAACAATCAAATCAGTTATACCCTAAACAATTCGATTTTTAAAATTTCCCTCACTATTCCTTTAAGTTGATATCTACCCTGGTATTCTTTTTTAGTTCTAAAATAAGAGAACGAAGAAAGCTCCTAAATAAGATCTAATACAAAAGAACAGGGAAGAGAAGGAATGTATTAGTTCTTGAATTCTTGTTTCTATTTGCTCTCAAAGAGCTTCCAATGTTCAATTTTCTCTTCAAAGAAAATCATGATTTGGAAGAACAAAAAGCACAATCCCTTTTGACATCTAAAGGGTCATTGTTTAGCTCTTACTAAAATTAGCAAAAGATTAAAAATAAGACAAAATATTAAAACAATCTTTATTCTAGTTATATAATGCCATTCACCATGGTAACAATCTGATACTTTGGAATAAGGCTTTTTAAATATTACCAACAGGTAAGTCTCCCTGAAATTTTCCTGTGCTGTCTTAAGACATTCCTTGGGGACTTTTTACCAGAGTGCTCATAATTTGAATGTTATTTAAAGAAATGCCAGTTCCATTCCCTACATGGTATATCTTTTAGAAGGGTGATTTAAGTGGGAAAAAAATTATTGCCTTTTCCTCTCCCCTCCCCCCAAATATGAAGCATTGCAGCATCTTGCTCATAACTTGAATGTTAACTTAAAAATGTCAATTCTATCCCCTAATTGACAGATCTTTTAGAAGGGTGATTTAATTGGGAAAAAATACTTATTGCCTTTTCCTCCCAAGGAAAAAAAAGATGCCTTCCTGTATTCCATCATCCCTGAATGTCTCTCTTCATAGATATAAAGATATAGACACAGATACAGACACAGATATATTTTTATATGTGTTGGATCTGATTTGAGATCTCTCTTCCTCTTATTGATTCATTATTCTCAGAGTGATTCTCAAACTGTACTGTCTTTCACATTTTATTCATTTACTAATGAATAAATGAATACTTGAATGTACTGAATACCTTCTACATGCTTAGCTTTATATCACATGTAATACAAAAGAACTCTAAGACAGTCTCTGCCTTAGAGAACCTTGTGCTCTCTTTCAGAGGAAGATAAAACATGATATATCATAAGGAATGTATAAGACTAGTGCTAAAATCAAGGGTACAGGTAACATGCATTTTATATTTATTTGGAATATTAGAGTTTCAAAATACTTTCTTGCATTTTATCCTCAGAACAATCTTGTCAAGTACACATTTAGCAATGAGCTACCTGAGATTCAGAATTTGAAGTGGCATGCCTCAATCAATAGATTATGAATGAAAGGGTCCAACTTAAGCCAGGGTTTGCTAATTCTAAGGGCTCTTTTCAACACAGCACAGGAAACCAAGGATTGGGCTACTCAACAGGCCAACAGCCAGCCCTCTGCTAGAGCTGGAATTAAACTAGATCTGACAGTATGACAGGAAAACATACAGCCATCTGACCAGTGTCCAGTCAAATGTCTAAATTCATTTCATTCTGCAAATATTTGTACTTCAGTATAACACACACAATATAACTACCATCTCCTTAATTTTAGCACCTTTACCATCTCAATATGAGCTTTGCATTCAGAAATGGCCTAAAGGGGTCATATAATCTTAAGGTCTGGTTTCTACTAATCCTTACACATTTTGTTTGCCCTGAACCCCAGAGAGCATAACTCGTCCCCATCCTGGTCTATGATTCTTGCTGCAAACAATCACTTATTTTAAGATGTTAATGAATGACCCTACCCTAAATTCCGCAGGTTCACCCCAGTTTTGCCGCCCTACCTCAATCCCTACCCAGAGACCTCCCCCTCCCTCACAGTGGATGTGATACCTAGTTCAGGTTTTGCAGGTGCCGTTGCGATGCTGTCACACAGCACTGACAGATAAGATTTGGCCTTTAGACTCCGTCCTTGGGGACCTCCCGCTGGCCGCCCGGCGCAGTTCTAATCTCGGAAAGGGGCTCCCGACTGGAGAACGCAGCCACCGGCAGCAGAGTCCGAAGCGATGTCTCTGACAACTAGAACGCCGCTGGGCGCCTGGGCGTGCATCACTCCGCCTCATACTCCTGCCACCTGCAGGGGATTGGGTCGGGCAACCAGTCCATCCCGCCCCACAGATGAGTACGGTTAGCCGGACCTTACGCAGGACCCAGATGACAGGATGCTGGCGGCGGCGCCGGTGGCAGCAAAACGCAAGGCCACCCACCTCCAGTGCCCACCGCCGCCAACCTAAGACCCCCAGCTAGACTGGACCGCAGAGAAGCGTTTCTATGGAAACCCCCAAATGGTCACATGACTCCCTCGGGCGCCCAATCGCTTCTTACCTTTGTCGGCGGCTCCTCTTACTCCCCTCCCTCCTGCCTCGCCTCCTCCCGCCTCCGCCTCCTTCGCCCGGCCCCGCCCCTTGCCTGCGGAGAGTCTGCGCCTGCGTACTGTGTCACTCAGTAAGAAGCGGGGGTGGCGTAGGCGGCTTGCCGAGCGCGCGAACTTGAGGAAGAAGGATTTCCTCCAGCGCGCAAGCGCAGAACCTCCCGAGCCGCGGCTGCCGGCGACGCCCAGAGCGGAAGAGGGAAGTGAGGACGCCACCTGTGGGGTCTGCGGGGCTGGGCTAGCGGAGCCAGACGCTGCAGCGGGAGGAGGCCTTAATCGCCCGTCCGGCTCCGGGATGTCGAAGAACACGGTGTCGTCGGCCCGGTTCCGGAAAGTGGATGTAGATGAATATGACGAGAACAAGTTCGTGGATGAGGAAGACGGCGGCGATGGGCAGGCCGGGCCGGACGAGGGCGAGGTGGATTCCTGCCTGCGGCAATATCCTTGAGTTGGCGCTGCCACCCCACGGGGCCTCCTCCCGGACCCCGCGGGTGCCGAGAGGGCACGGGCCCTCTCGCGGTGCGGCGCCGAGCTGCCCCGGGCGACCCGAGCCCATCGCTTTGTGTGGGATCCCCCACTCCGAGAGGGCAGGGGGCGCTCCCGTTTCTCGGAGTCTCCCGGAGCCCCCGGGTCCCGCCGCGGACTTTTGCCTTTCCCAGTACCTCGGGTGGCGCCTTCCGGGACCTGGCTCTCCTGGCTCTGCGGCCGCGCCCTCGGCTGGGGAAGCCCGGGGCTGGTCTGTGAGAGTAGGTGCTGGACAGCCGAGCTCTCAAATTTTCTTCCCAGAGCATTATTTTCTCTGGTCATGTTAGCTCTAGAAATTTCTGATTGAGAGAAAGGGGCGTCTTTCCCTAGTGAGTTTGGTTTTTGCTGTGGTTGCATTTTGTTTTGGCAGTATTAGGATAGTTTATTGGCAGTATTAGGATAGATTATTCCTCTCCCGGCAAGGATTGAGAATTGAGGCCCACTGTCCTTTCGGCCATGGGCTTTAAAAAAAAAAGAGGAAGGGATTTGTCGAAATACGGGTTGCACAGAATTTGTTAACCCGGAGGTAGGGGAGTGAGTGTAAAACAACCAATAAAGCTAAAAAGGAAGCTTGGAACATTTTGAGCTTTTAAGAAAAGGACAGACCAGACAGGGAATGCAAGTGGAGAATCCTTGGAAATATTTATAATAAACCCGTGAACAAAAAGAGGATGAGTCATTTGCACAAAACAGAATCATTTTTGAAATCTCGAAATCGTTTCCATTTTAGTTGAAATGTGTCTGTCAGTTCCTGGTTGGTGTTTTTTCTTTGCATGTTTGAATATTCATGACTTTGGGTGATTATTTGCATTAGATCTTTTTTGGGAAAATGTAATGTTGCAATTACTAAACCTATCGTTTAGAGATTAACGATTACTGAATTCACTCATTTCTAGTTATTTTGGGCGTATACCTAAGACAGGAAGACTTTCCAACTCTTTCCTTATCCTGTTAAATTTTAATGAGGATATGAGTGAAAACAATTTGGTAGCAGATGTATCTGGTTTTAAAAAAACTAAAACACAGCAACAAACGTCAATATACATTTGTTTCTTTGATTTCTACAACTTTCACATTGTTATTTTGTATTATTTAAACATTTGGCTGTTGTTTTACGTCTTAGAAAACGAGCCATTCTGCAAAAGGCATGCTTCTCTAGAAGTGCCATTATGCCTTGAAAACAACAGCTTACCAATCACGGGGTTCTTTGTATACCTTTTTCTCCAGACAGTAAAGAGGTGAACATTATTCTATCTGAAAACATTCCTCCTGATAGATATGTGATGTTTTGTGGATTAGCTTATTTTGAGTGATGTGTAATGGTTCTTTCATGGTACTGCTGTACCTCTATAGTGGACTTGTTCTCTTTAATCAACTCATCTTAAAATATAAAAATACTATCTATTCTTATTGGAAGAGACAAGCACTAGAGATGGAGGAGCAAGTGAACTCTGTTGTTTTCCTTTTAGGGAAATGATTGTACATTCTGACAATCTGATTGGCCTTCTGTGTCTCATACTTGCTAACTGGTGCATTTAGAGGGACTAAATGTAATAGGTATGGTCTAAGACAGCTTGAATAACCTCTTTGAAATATGAGGAAAAAATATTCAAAACTGAAAAATTAAGTTATCACCTAGAGGTCACTAAATTATTATATTTTTTATAATGCCTCTTTTCACCAAGATTGAGAAATTGCTAATGTATATCATTCAAACTGCTAGTCTGCCAACATTTCAATTGATCTGGAATATATTTCTAGTAAAAGTTTGGTATTTATTTTTCCATTTAGAATCACATGTAAAAGACATATTTTGGCTGATGACAAGCTTTCATTTTGGAGTTTGATTCTGAAGTGTATTTTGGGTTTTTTTTTAATATTACTCTGGATAAAGTATATCTGTCTTACTAGAAAATGTAAGATTATTGAGGTGTTCACTGAAATAGTCTGCTTTTTTTAAGAAAATTATAATATTCTCTTTGGTTTCCATTATTTTAGCTTTGATTGACATCCTTAAAACTAGCAAATTGAATTTTCCAATAATGAACATAGTAACTGTGGTAGTTTACCTTTTTATCCATGAAGTCAAATTTTAAGACCCAGTGGTTCCTGGTAGTTACAGTGCTTCCAGAGGTCTGCCCGTTGCTGCTAATCCCCTTAACCTCCATCACAGGAAACATGACAGCAGCCCTGCAGGCAGCTCTGAAAAACCCCCCTATCAACACCAAGAGTCAAGCAGTAAAGGTAAGTCACCGTCAGTGCAATGATCTCTGCCGATGTCTTGCTATTTCTATCAAAGCCCTCCGACTTTTCATAAAATCAACAGTGATTTAATTTTGACATCACAGAGCTTATAATATAGTTTGATAGGTAAAAATTTGCATATGAAAAGTAACTCTTACATAAAGTTATGTACTGCCACATGTTCGACACACTGTCAAATGATGGGTCATTTTTTTGTGTTTTTAGAGGTGGTAACCCAGATTGAACTTCAACAAAGGCTTAAAGAATAAGAAAAACTTTCACAAGATAAACAGATTCTACTTGCTTGCATTTTAAAGATTTTTTTTTTATTATACAAGTATTGACTATTATAGATAGAATCAGAGACAGGAGAAAAAAGGGTACTCATCCATAGTCCCAGCACACAGAGATAATAGTTATTGCTTTTTGACATTGATACCTGCTTATAGAGTTTCAGTGACAGTACATAGCTAACGCTGCAGTTTATATACCGTTAATCTCTTGTCATACATTTAGATTATTGACCATTTTCTTTCCTGTTGTAAACAGTACTGATAGGAACAATTTTTGGTAAATAATTACTTCCTTTGAATAGATAAGTAGCAGTGAATCTCTGGAGTTTAGATTGCATAATTTTTAGGCTTTCGATACAGATGGTAGCCAGCTTGCCTTTCAGAAGAGTTGTGTAACTAAGATTCCCTTCAGCAGTCTTTCACTGATTCTTAAAGACCTACTTAAGTTATTTATTGTTTAAATAATA
>PVIJ01003703.1:25083-129914 GCA_004024925.1 Scalopus aquaticus
AGTGATTACGGGGAATTGAGTTATTTCAACGCAACTTTTTGAGACATGCATGTTTCCCTGAAGTTTTATCTTGAAATGGCACAAGAAATTAAATCAAAATATCGTAAAATTACTAAGATATATACAAGAAATGTCAGCGGGTTTTGTGTCGGACGAGAACGTGCACTAATCAGCCTGCAGTGCATATTGGGGAGTGTTAGAAAACTTATCATACTGTACAAAATTATAAACAATAAAATACTGTTTTTTTGCAAATATACATTCCTCGATGTCACCCAATTCATATTAGTCCAATAACATTATAATACGTTACTTGGTTCCAAAATTATACTAAATAATACGAGGGTCGGTAAATGCACATTTCCGCCGCAAAGTAGCGTCGAGTAGCTGGTAGCCAATGTCCAGAATGGTTCGGAGTGCAAAGGGTTAATAGTATTGTTTAAATAATATTAATCATAATAAATTATTATCTAAATAATATTAATATTATTGCTTAAATAACATTAATAGTAGTGACCCTACTATTAATAGCAAATCATACCTCTAAGGAACCCCAGGTATCACCTTAGTTGAATAGTAAGTAGTAAGTAAAACATAGGTAAATGCATCGTATTTATCAAGGCAACATTTTCTGTAAAGGGAAAATTTCTTTGGTTTTTAAAAGTTATGAAGAATATCATCATAATTACCACCTTCTGCTTTCATATGGATGGTTTTTATCACAATTTGTGGGTGGGAGTTGATAGTTCTAGATGCCAGGATATTTTTCTAAATTGGGAAATGGCACAGACTTTAAACTGAAGACAATAATAGCTGGTAGAAACATTCTGTAAAATATTGACCAATAGGAATGCTGAAGGTAGCACTTTGTCTTCAGTAGGAGAAACAAATTTTTGAAATGGTAAATTAAGTGTTCCCTTTGATTGGGTTAATGGATAAAATTACTTTTGTAGCAGCCTTTTACCAAAGAAAATAGATGGTTATAAATGAACGTTACTATATCTCCTATCTGTGGTCACTTGACTATAACCATGAAACTAAAAGTATTCTTTTTCAGATCAAGAAGTAAATTTTGATTTAATGAATTGGTAAATTATCACATCTCTGTTAGCAAATTCTTTCAGCTCTACCTTTATTAAATAAGGCAAGAATCTGTCCATTTCTGCCCTCCTCCACTGCTCTATCTTATCATTCTAGCCCAAACCAGGATATATTATTATAGTAATTCCCTGTCTGGTCTCCTCCTGCTATATCCACTCCTTACCTACTCTCTTAGCCCCCAGCTAGTTCTCAACATGGCAGACAAAGCCATCCTGTTAAAATACAGATTATGGCACTGCTTTTCTGAAAACCTACGCATTTCTCTGAGTAAAAGATGACCTTCTAGCTTCTGTTGCCCCGTTACCTCTCTGACTTCCTTTCCTGCTATTCTCCCACCATTCTGATCCCACCTGTTTGGGTCCTTTTGCTATTCCTATAACCTATACTAACAACACTTGTTCTTTTCTCTAAAACACTTACGTCAGATAGCCCCAAGTTTCCTCTTTCATGTTCTTTACCTCCTTTTCTGGTTTACCAACCATCATTTTCTTTTTTTTTTTAAGTTTATATTTTTTAATTTTCTTATGTCGTCGTTCACTTTTGTACAATATTTGATTTCTCCCCTCAGGTGTAGTCCCCCTAATTTTCCCCCCACCACAGCACACTTGAATCATCACCATAGTCCCTTGTGCTCTTCCCTCTATGTAACCTTTTATCTCAATGTCACCTTCTCAGAGTGACCTTTATAAAACTAATTCACCCTGCATCTCCACTCAGGTCTAAATGTTGTTTATTTACCCTCAGGATCGAGCAGGCAGCATTGTTTTGAAGGTGCTCATCTCCTTTAAAGCTAACGATATTGAAAAGGCAGTTCAATCCCTGGACAAGAGTGGAGTGGATCTCTTAATGAAGTATATTTATAAAGGCTTTGAGAGTCCCTCTGACAATAGCAGTGCTGTGTTATTACAGTGGCATGAAAAGGTAAGTTATGAATTATAACTGTATGACTGATTCCTTTGTAATAGGAACCAAAGTAATTGTTTTGACTTCTTGCTTATGTGTCTTTGTTATTACAAATAAATGCCTGGGGGCTCCCTGGTGGCCTATGGGTTAAGACTCAGCGCTGTCACTGCTATGGCCTAAGTTCTATCCCAGCCAGGGAGCTGACCCACCTAACCTAACACAGCAGACCTCTCCTGTCTTGCCTGCTGCTCCCCTCGGCAGTATATTTCAGTAAATCTACCTGTTCTGTTGCCCAGTCTGTCTCTGGTGAATCCTTTCACCCTCTGCATCTCTGGTCTGTACCCTGGTTCTTCTACGCAAAAATTGAAACTAATAATAAAAAAATTTTAAAAAAAAATAAATTCATGAAAGTATAGAGTTATACTGACTAGTCTTGTCCTTAACACATTGTATGCGGGAAACGTATTTATACATTTTACGTTGACTGGTAGTAGAGCGCGGGACACGTATTAATACGTTTTTTATAGACTAGCAGTAGAATGCAGGTAACGTATAAATATGTTTATTTTTATACTTTTTTTTAATACTTGAAAAATTAGCAAAAATGGCCCGCCCCACCTGTTAGCGCGCGATAAAAACTACCCGCAAACAATGTGTTAAAAGAGTCTGATTTGCAGTGCTTGCTCAGTAGTGGTTGTTAATTAAATATAATCTTGAACTTGGAATTAATTCAAACCTTTGTATAAAGAAAATAAGCAGTAAAATCTAAAATTTTTTGACTGTGATCAAAGGGTAGAACAACCCAAATGCCCTTCAACAAATGAATAAAATGTGCATACAGACAACAGACAATAGAATATTAGTCAGCAAAAAAAGGCAAGTCCAGCATGAATGGACTTGAAATCATTATGCAAAGTGAAAAATGCCAGACACAGAATGACCAAATACTATGTGATTTCATAAATTACCATTACATTTCATTGAATTGAATTATATTTCATTATAATTATATGAATTATCTAGAATAGGCAAATTCCTAGAGATAGAAAGTAGAGCCAAGGACCAAGGAGAGGGGAATATAACTAGTTACTGTGTTATGGGTACAGAATTTCTGTTTGGGGTGATGAAAAAGTTTCGGAAATAGTGGTGGTGGCCGTACAATATTATGAGTGTAATTAATGCCACTCAATTTCACATTTAAAGTGGTTAAAATGGCACATTTTACATTATATGTTTCACCACAATTTAAAAATGAAATTGAGGGGGGGGACCAAGATTTCTTGAATATTATATCTTGAATATTTTATATTTTATTTTGCAATGTAAAATGGAGGCTGGTACACTATCCATCAAACAAAAAAAACAACAACATAAGCCAGCTAGCAGGAATTTTTAGCTTTGGTAAAATGTTAGTAAGATAATCTTTTATTACTCAACTCTTTCCTATATTGTAATAAATAGAAACAGTCTGACATTTAAATAGAGCCAACACAGGTAAGAGGTATTTTCTCTAACATCTCACAGTATTCAAAACTCAGTTTTTCAGAAACTGTGGTCTGTGTATCTAAGTGGAAACACACTCGCACAGAAGCTGAGGATAGGCAGTAAAACTTGCTGTTTATCTTTGGTCAAGTCACCTTATCCCTCATACATTATCAGATTAAAAAGACCTAACATAGGGGCCACCCTGGTGGCCCAGGGGTTAAGTCTCATCACTATCACCTCTACAGCGTGAGTTCAATCCTGGGTCAAGGAGCTAACCCACATGGCACAGCAGACCTCTCCTGTCTCACCTGCTGCACCTCTTAGCAAGGGAGCCTGTTCTGCTCCCCACTCTGTCTGGTGAATCTTCTCAACCCCCCACCCCTGCACCTCTGGCCTACATCCCAGTTTCACACAAAAAATAAATTAAAAAAAAAAGCTAACATACAAGGCTAGGGAAACCATACCTCCCAGTTTTCCCAAGATAGCCCCAGTGTGCACCTATTGTCCTGACATAATTATGAATTAGTTTCTTTTTACTCTACAGTATGCTAATTTGGAGAATAATTTATATGGTCATCCTGTTCTTGCAACACTTTCTGTTTGTCAGGCACTATACTATTAGTTTACGTTTCATTTAGTTCTCACACAGGCATACATCTTCATCACCTCAATTTACAGATGAACAACCAGCTTTCAAACCTAAACAGCCTAGTCCGTTATAGTTTCAGGATTATACAAACACTTCCTGGATGCCAAGCATTTTATAAATATTAACTCATTTAATCCTCATAAAAATGCTTAGAGAGAAAGCTTGCTGTTATTCCCTTTTTGTATATGGGGGATTTGGAGCAATTGTTTGTTTGTTTGTTTCTCTCTTATGTCACAGGCTTTTGCCAACACCAAATTCTAAATACTTCCCAGATCATCCGCTCAGATGCGGTTCTGGTACAACTGTTCATAGCATCTCTCCCGGTCTGTTGTTATAGCTTCCTAAACTGGTCTCCCAGTTACCCAGTTTCCCTCCCTCAAATCTTTACTTCATCCAGTAGCCAGAATGTTCTTTCCAAAATTCAAATCTGCCCCTGTCAGTTGCCTGTGATATGAAGTCCAAATTCCAGTGCAGCCTCATCTTCCATTCTTCCCGTTTTGCTCCAGCATTGCCAACTCTTTCTCTAAACCCCTCTAATATTTCACACCTCCATACCTTTGGTCATGATTTCCTCTACCTGAGTGCCTCTTTACCCTTTTGTGGCAATCTGCCACCTACTTGTCCATTTAATGTAGCATTTTTTCCAGGAAACTTTATCTGACCTTTCCACATTCCCCTATACCTTCGGGTTGAATATGTGCCCCTCCTCTGTGCTTTTATACGCCAAAAGCATAGCTCAGTCATTTCACACATCATAGTGAAATGATCTGTTTATGTCTGTCTCTTCCTGGTAGACTGGAAAATGCTGTATTTTTTTCACTTTCGTATCCCCATTTGCCAGCACAGTACCCAGTACAAGAAGATACTCACTCAGTGTTTTTGAACACAAAGTAAACCAGAGCTTCGATTCCTACACCTTAATCATGACTTCGAGTTTTTCAGTATAAAGTCTAAGCTCCTAAATTTTTAGCCATTAAAGAATATATTCTTAGCTTGGGAGAGAAAAATCTGAATAATCTAAATGGAACTTAGGATGGTTGATTCCAGTTTCAGTTTCTCCTGGCAGTGCTGAGAATGAGAGAAGCAGAATGAATGTTCTAAGCTTATATTTGAGCACCTGTTTTAGAGAAGAACATTTTGCTGCAGATCTTTATGAACATACTCAGCAGAGTATCTTACTGTCACACCAGAATGGAGGTGCATGAAGGCAGATTCTGAAGGTTTGGTTTATTACTCTAACCCTGGTGCAAAGGCCAGTTGCCTGGTACATAAGAGGAGCTCAAACTATTTCTGAAAATTAATCCAAAATTGACAGCTACATCCTTTCTCTAAAAAAAATGTTTTAGTTGGTGTAAGAACTGATTCTAATTGTCGACATTTACATTTTGTTTTCTTTTTAGGCACTTGCTGCAGGAGGAGTAGGATCCATTGTTCGAGTTTTGACTGCAAGGAAAACCGTGTAATCCAGCAAGAGCTGGTTGTCTGCTGTGGGTGTGGGAGTTGCTGGTACAAAGACCAAAACAACCAAATGCCACCACTGCCCTTTGGGTAGCATCTGTGTCTCTCAGCTTTGCCTTCTTGCTTCCTTTTTCATATCTGTAAAGAAGAAAATGACATATCAGATTTGCTTTGATGAAAATTGGGGTCATATAGAGGAAATGTTGTTCCCAACAGGAGTGTTTCATGTTCTCAAAACTATTGGAATGATGTGTATACCAGTCTGTATGTAATATAATTTACACCAAGTTTAATTGTGCAGTTTTTTAACCAACCCCTGTGACTGGTGTTTTGGGGGATTGGGTTTTTGGTTGTTGTTGTTTTTGTTTTGTTTTTGACTAATAGAAATTTGGTCAGAATTTTGAGACCAGTTTCCTTACTCATTGCTAGCCAGGAAATGATCTTTGTAAAAAATCTATTTGAGAGACTGGCAGCTATTAACATTGCAAAACTGGACCATACTTCCCTTATTTAAACGAAATGTGCTTCTGGAACAAGTGGTTAGTGAGGACCATGCCAAGTTCTAGCTTGCTCGCCTCCAAATCATGTGAATTCTAAGTGTGCTTCATCCTCTCAGCATCCAATAATCATGACGTCTCAATTTCCTTGTAGTCTCCCAGGTTCCAAAGCAAAGAGTTTTGCTCTACACAGTGTATCTGTAAACTACCAGAGCCTTTTTGGCATGAACATAAAACTTATGTTCCAGTCCCATGGGCCTGTTTAGGGGAACTGCTCCAAATCAAGAAAGGACATGGAAATAGTGTTGGAATTCGAACTCTGGGCAGCCTCTGAATGAAATGCTGTTTTTTCTAGAAATATAGTGACTGCCTTAGACAGTATGAGTTATAGAATGAGTATTTAATATGCCCTACCAAGGTCTTCAGTGTTCTTCAGGTTAATTGAGACCTCAGAAGATTTGGTTCAGATCCAGATATACACATTCTGTATTTTAAAGCTCAGTGTTTTTTTTAAAAGAAAATGCCACACAGCAAAAAGTTTACTTTGTTGGACAGACCAAATCGGTTCTCAAAAAATGAGCGGTGCTTATAAAAAAAAATATATATTATTCAGTAGTAACTCCAAAACAAGCCACCTGAATGCATATGACCCAGAGGGGAATAAACCTGGGTTTAGTACTTATATTGGACACCAGTTTCATAATCACTGACTTATGTGAAAACTGGTGCCGAAATTCTGTAAACTGGCTGTTTTTGATACCTGCTTTTTGTTTTGTAAAAATGAAGTTCAAAAAATAAAATGTCAGTGTTGAATAATTTGTTTTTCTCTTTGATACTTAAGAATGTATGGTTAACTAAAAGGAAAGATTTCCTGTTTGATCTGCAGGATCTTGTACTTTTGACAAGGACTAATTTGGTTTAGAAGGTTTATAAAATGACTTTAGTTCAATATAAAGTGGTAAAGGAGAGACTTGCTGATGGCGTGGGAGTCTGCTGAAGCTTTCCTGTGGCCCCCCTCACCCCCCGCTGAGCTTCTGTGGGCTCACTGCCCAGAGACCTAGACAGAAATGTGCAGATCAACCTAGCAGCTGCCGTCATGGCTGGCCAGCTCCTAAACTCTGTTTATATATCAAATCTATTCTTACCCTTCCCTGCTCACAGTTTCCCTGTCTACATTTCTGCTTGCAAGCTCTGGAAACTTAGAGGTAAATCAGAGGACTCTGACTTAAGAGACGCTAAAGCACTAGGAACTAAATATAGTCAAATGGGTATAACCACTTAGAATTTTATAACTACTTGCAAACTTGAAGTACAACAAAAGTGATACTGCAGTACCTTCCTTTTTTAAGATTTATGCATACAGGAACTGGGGTGTAGGCCGGGGGGGGGGGTTGAGAGGATTCACCAGAGACAGTGGGGAGCACAACAGGCGGATCTACTGAAACACACTGCTGAGGGGAGCAGCGGGCAAGGCAGGAGAGATCTGCTGCGCTACGTGGGTTAGCTCCCTGGCGGCGGATTGAACTCAGTGGTTGGTGATAGCTTCAATAGCACTTAGACTTAATTCCTGTACCACCAGGGAGGCCCTGCAGTGCTTTTTCATCAAAGTCCTCTTACCATCACTTTTATGACTTTAGTGTTAGGGGAAAGTCCTGAGTCCTTGTTTTATAGTTGCAAAAATGGATATGCTCAAAATCTGCCATTCTGTCATCTGCATTTAGAGAGTAAAAATATGTCACTGTTAGCATAGCACAGGGACTGAATAGAATGGATGCCAGGGGACACAACTCGCATCAACTGTTGCATCTTGGCCAAACGTCAGCTGGGTTCTGTTGACCATGACGATACTGTCTCAGTGGAAACTAGAGTAGTCAGTATTAACTGTGGAAAAAAGATGTAAATGTATAGGGGCACTTTTGGCATAAAAGTTCTTTACCTCCCACTCATTAACATCAGTGGTTTTACTTGAGCCATTTTTTTTTTAGTTTTTGCCACTTTTTAAAGGCAAACTTTTGGTCAAGATAACAGCACCATGTAGGTAACATACTTAATGGCATGTGTGATGTTAAGAAAATCCACAGGTGCACAGGAGAAATTTAAGATTTATTTATGCATACAAGCTGCGGTGCAGGCCAGAGGTGTAGGGCGGTGAGAGGGTTCACCAGAGACAGAGTGGGGAGCAGAACAAGCAGATCGACGGAAACACACTGCTGAGGGGAGCAGCGGGTGAGGCAGGAGAGGTCTGCTGTGCCATATGGGAATCGCCCCGGCCAGGCATTGAACTCGCACTACAGCTGCCGGCAGCTCCACAGTGCTGCACATAACCCATTTTGCCACCAGGCAAGCCCACAAAAGATTTTTTAAACATTTTCTGTGTTCCCCAGGATCATGGATATAATTAGAAGACTGATAACTTGACCTTGCTCATAGTGGTTTTCAGCCTAACTGGGATGCTTTAAATATTTTTAAGTTAATGTCACACAATTTAGTATTTGACTATAGGTGTAGTTGGTGTCAGGGCAACAGTAAAATCAGGTGAATTAGAGTCAACTGAGATAAATAATCTGATCCGGACCTTGCAGGGGCAGGAAAGGCAAGGTCCAACTAACATGGGCCAAGGAGAACGTTACAGTAGGTTTAATCTCACACAAAGTAAAATTCTAGAAATGAAATTTATTAAGAGAAGTAGGTTTTGATAATGTATCGCCATGGGAAATTCAAAAAAGTCATGAGATTATGAGAAATTATATTTTTTACCTGAAATAGGCTGATCACAGTCTTACCCTTTTATAATAGTAAAAGAATGGGAAAATTAATTTTATGCAAAGAAAAGAATCAAGTTAGATAGGCCTTCACTTACAATAAAAGGGGATGAATAATATTATTTAATAATGGTCATTTAGTAAAATACCTGTTATATTCAGAGTCTTCATTTAAAAGTCTATTATTGAAATCAAATCAGTAGTCCCGCCCTTGCGGGCCCAGAGTTACACGAGTTTATGACATATCACACAATAGATAGAACACAAAAAAGAGAAAACCAGAGACATAGTATCACCAGCATGTGGTAGTCACGTGGCTTTTATTTTCAAAAGCAAGATTCTGAGTTGAGTGAGAATAAATGGGTTAAAACACAAACCACCCTTTATTAGAGTACTGACTATATGTCTGTCTCATATTTTATCTTCAGAACTGAAGTGTTGCGAATACATATACAATCACATTTTACAAGCATCAGAACCAGAATAACTCAAGTCATCCTGACAAAGATTATACCACACTTCAGTCTTAAATCCGTGTTAGGGGAATAGAGATGTCTCCAGGGCATACAAGGAATGGGTTTCTTAGATGCCAAACCTTGAGGCTAGGAGGGCTACTGTCAAGTTAAAGTCCACTCGAGCCCTTCAAACCAGTGAAAGTTAACAGGCACAGAGGTGGGAAGAACAATGTGGACATCGAGAGGTGCAACAGCAAAAGTCATGCTCAGCAGCACACACAGCACAGCCTCGAGGATGATGTATTTTAACTAATAAGCATCTATTTTAATTAGTTTTAACATAATTTCACTTAGCAAGAACCAGAGCTGCAAGCTCTCATTTCATTAGTCAAATTCAACTGATTGTTGGTCATGATTCATAATTATTGACTTCAGTGAATTCCTAAGAATCAGTTTGGCCATCTTGAATATAATTTTATGGGGCTCCATTTCAGAGCTTCCCCAAAATGGAAGCCTAGCTCCAGCAGTACTTCTGTAATGCACTCAAGTTCTGGTACAAAGCTATTGGACTCTCAGAGTATTTGCTGGGGGAATCCTGGGAAATGGGAGATCCCTGAAATAACTGGGCCTAAGAAAATTGCGATCAAAATCAGGCCTTTATGGATAAGGAGCCAAGTCACCACTTACACACCAACCCTAAAACAAGTATTTGTTCTTTGTGCACAAACCTATTGCATTCCAGCCAGCCACATGGTTGGGTTTATGTGGGTTTGCATGAGTTCTAAGCTGCTCTTGTCTGCCTGTACCCTTTCCACTTCTTTTCATTTGCTTTGTGCCCTTTCCTTTTCCCTAATTCGATTCTCCCTTTTCCTTCTCTCTCCAGCCCTTGCATCTGCTGCCTTCCTTCTCTTTCCTGGATCTATTTCCTCTGCCACATTTTTCTCATTAGTTTACCTGACATTCATGCCTAAGGAATCAATCATTTCTACTAATTAAACGTGTGGTACTCAGGCAGAATAGTTATAGTAATACCCTCTCACTGTTCTCTGATTGACTCATATTAAATGCTGATTTTATTTCCACAGTTTGCTTTGGCCAGCAATTGAGAACATAACCTTGGATCTAAGATAGGCCAATTTTTTAATTCACTTTAAATTTACAAATGACTTCACCTTACAAAGAAGTACAAAAAACAAACACACACCAAATTGGAAATTTGATTGGGAATGATGGGAATGGGAAAATAAGCCCATAGAGTGTGCTCTGAACATTTCAGAAAGGGGTGCTCCTAAACAAAGCTTATGTGCTCTTGCCCATATTCCCCACCCCACTTCACATCAGCCCAATGTCATTGGTAAAATATGGGGAAAGCCCAGTGTATTAAAACCAGTGAGATGCAGAGACCTGGAGCGCTCACAGAGATGCGGCCTCTGCCTCAAGGTGGCGCTGCTTCCCCATGTTGAGCCAACCACAGAACACGGGGCAGAGTCCTCTCATAAATGTTTTTCTTTACATTTTATGTTACTTGCATGTTTAAAGATGATGAACATAAGTTATCCATGTTCACATCTCATTTCTCCATAAACAGTTCCCTAAAGGCTATAAACATGAAACAAATTGAACGGTATGACTCACCTGAATTCCAGAGTCCAGCATCTAAGCCTGGCATTTAGCTAATGCAAGCCGAGAAACACCGCTTGGCCTTTCTGCTAGACTATAAGGCCTTCCTGAAGTCATAGTAACGTGTCTTACTCGCCACAATCCCTTGACATTGTCGATGATCAAACGCTACCTATTGATTGCATAATATTGATCGAGCCAAGTTACCTAAGACATCCCTAAGTTCTATGCCCAGGTCCCTGGGCGCCTGAATAGGACAGCATATCAGAAGCACAAATCAAGAATTCTATAAAGAGTATAAAAATCCTCCTTGGGTTCAGACAGTCTAGAGCCAATTCACAAATAAATTCAGTTCATGTCAGTGTGGAATTTATTAGCTACTGGTGGAGATCCGAAGCCCAGCTAGCAGCTCCTACAGTACTGAGTGGCTCTACGGGTCTCCAGAGGAAGTGGCTGTGTGGTAGAATTCCAGCTCACATCCAGTTGACATGGCACTACCAGAATTTATGGAAACAGCTTCCTTGTTTTGAGGCATCACCTTCTAAGATCAGAGATGTGTCTTAATACACATCCTTTAATGGTAAATATCAAACAGTTAAATGATTAAATAGTATCCATGAACTTATATTACCTTTCCTGATTCTATTTATACTTAGAATATTCTAGCCATATCTATTCTTAGGCAATGAACACCATAAATGGATAATGTGGCTGGAAAACAGCATTTCCTTTTGTTTGTCTAAAAATTAAATCAAGATTCTAGAAGCACCTCTAAATTAAGGTTTTCATCACTTTGATGACTGAGTTACATAGGTCAGTGCCTTCACTGACCCATGATTTTATAATTAATTCTTATAATTTTTATTTCCAAATAAGTTCATTTGATTGAATATTCGAAAAGAAAAACACCTACTGATGTAATTCTCCCACTCTTGTCCCTCTTTTGACAAACAACTAATATTACTAAATTCACACTTAAAAGCAAATACACATACACAGCTTATAAGCAAATAACTATAGAACATCACCCCCCTTGTTTACATTGTACTGCAGACTGTATAGACTGTTACATTATATTCCCATATGGTACAGAGTGTCCTGTGCTTGATATTTTACTAACAGTATGTTCTGGCAATAATTTCCTATCCGTGCATAGGGAACTTCCTTATTCTCTTTTTTGACTGCATAATGTTCTCTTATATAAAGAAATGCAATATATTTATCTGTTTCCTTATTGATTTAGTTGGTTTCTGAGCTGAAATTTCGAACAATGTAGCATGAATAGCACTGTATAACATGGCACAAGCTGTTTTACATATGTTTGTGTCTATTCATAAATTCCTAAAAGTGGAATTTTAGCTTAAATAGTGTGCATTTATATTTCAGTAGACATTGTTAGGTGCCTTCCTTAGGAGTCACATCAGTTACACCTCTTCCAGCCTGTAGGGAAATGCTTGTTTCTACCCCTTTACCATCTCTACTAGTCATCAAATACTTTCATCTTTGTAAGTCTAATAAGTAAAGAAATGTTACCTTTGCATTCCTTTTCATATAAGGGAGGTAGATATCTTTTCATATGTTTAAGTTCCAACTGTCTTTATTTTTCTCTATTTCCTTTGCTCTTTGATGGTCTTTTCCTTATTGATTTATATCTTTTATCATAGGGATACAAGCCTTTTGTTTATAAATATTTTCTTGTAGTTTGTCTTTTGACTTTATGATAGTCAAAGAAGAAAAAATTGTTTTTAGATAATTGAGTTCATTAATTTTGTTCTAGCTTTTAGGGTTCAAATAATGCTTGGAAAGTTTTTCCCAGCTCCAAAATTAAAAGATTAAAATTTCCTAGATACCATTATTAATTTTAGGTTTAAAATGTTGATTTTTTTTCTTTCTCTCAACAACTGCTATTCCAAATTTATAAATCCTAATGACCAGTCTTTACTCATAAGATGTCCCATATCATTCTAACTTGACTAGTTTGGAAGCCTTTCTAGGAGGGGTATATTCTTTGTAGTAAGATATCTGGCTAAAATGACCCAAAAGTATTTCACCCAAAGTATTTCACATGTTAAGATACTGTTATCCAGTTTCACTGTTATTCAATCAAATATCTACCTAAAGGGGGTACTGATAGCACATAAGTATCATTCAGGAATTAGTGCTAGAGAACGGACACACAAACTGTAATTCAGTAAGAAACAAGCTAGAATAGACACAGGAATAAAATCATGCACAAGAGCAGATGGACCAAAGACCTCTCCAAGCCTGAAAATTAGGGAAAAGCTTCAAGGAGATAACCATTTTAGTGGTTCTTGCAGGTTATGGAAGAGTTTGCCAGATAGGTAAGAGCAGAAAGGTCTGAAGGAACAGCATGAGATCAGAAATCACACATTTAGGTAGCTCTCCAGACTCCTGTTCATTATTAAGTTAATGAACAGACACAAGGGACCATGGAGATGGATCACGGGTGAATTGGTGGTGGGCTACCCAAGGGGAATACAAAATGTAAAAGACATAAATAACAATAAAAATACATATTTTAAAAAAGTGATAGGACACCTGGTTCCAAATATTCTTGGTTCTCAGATAAAAAACAAAAGATTTCCTTAGCTGGGATATAATACCTAGTGCTTATTACAATGAGAAGGAAAACATCTGCTGAGACATCAAAGCCACTTAGGATGACATGCGGCAGCTGTTGGGCCGGAAGTATGCCGACAAGGTGCATGCTGCTTGGTAGAAACTCTCTGGAGTGCCGTGGAGAGTAGACATGTTGGACCCGGTAGGAATGTGGGCCATGATAACTAGTGCTGTTTGCTGTGGATTTAGAGGGGCAGAATCAGAGCACACAATCATTCAACCATGTTCAATGTCCGTGAGCTTTATCTCCAGCCCTACCCCCCATTAAAAGCAGGGCTTATTGATAGCACAACTCCAGCCATTCATGCCACACAGTTGTGTTCTAAGGGGTGCCTCTCAGATGGAATCAGTGCAACTGGCACTCCTTCATGCTGTATAATGCAACAATGACTATAGTGCTGCTTAATTTTACATGCCAACCACCCAAAATTCATAACTACATGTCTTTGCAGGTCTGCTCCATTCTTGGATTTATTACCAACTAACTTCCTCCCCTTTACTGGTCACATGGCAGAATATAGTCATCAGATGCTTCTTAAATTGTTCATCTTGAAATTCAAGTATTCAGACTAAAACTGACTTCTCTTTCTCAGTTCCGAGGTTGAAGGTCCAGGAAGGATTCTGATTGGCCCAGCTTAAGTCTAGAACAAACTTCAGGACCCATCAACTGGGAGGAGCAGGCAGGACACTTTCCTAGTACGGAGACTTTCATTGTAACTAGATGGAGCATGAGGAAGGAAAAGTCTCAGAAATAAGGGATTCTTATTAAACAAAATAATAAAAGTATAATTTATATATAGGTTCTGGGGTAGAATCCATGGATTATTTCTCTTTGGTCACTTTATAAAAGTTGCACATAACTGGGATCCCTCATGTAGTTTGCTGAAGAACCAGAACCTTTTGTTGAATGATGAATGAATGAATGAATCTAAATTGGCATCATTGGCCCCTATTTTAATGCGGTTAGTTCAGAGAAGTATATTGCTTAGAGAAAAATGTACAGTGTAGTGAATTGTTTTTAAACAAGACTTTTTTTCTCCACCTAAAGAACTCCAGCAATTCCACTCCTGGGAATATACTCAAAGGATGCAAAAAAACACGAAGTTGAAGGGAAACCTGCACTCTTATATTTATTGTAGTACTATTTATAATAGCTAAGATATGGAAACAGCCTAAAGGCCCCCAAACAGATGACTGGATCAAGATGATGTGGTATATATACACAAGGGAATACTACTCAGCAATTAAAAAGATAAACTCATGCCATTTGTGGCAACATGGATGAAGCTGGAAAGGATTATGCTAAGAGAAATAAGTCAGATGGAAAAAGAAAAATTTCAGATGGTCTTACCTATAGGGGGAATATAGAGAAGCCAAACAAAGGATCAGGAAAAAGACAAAATCTGCAGGCAAACTGCAAGATCTGAGGCATACAGGAAGGGACAGGGAGGGAAGAGCAAAAGGGACTATGGTGATGGTTCACAGGTGCCTCGGTGACAGGAGAATTATGGGGACTACACTTGAGGGGAGGAATCAAATATTGTACAAAAATGAACAGCGATGTAAGAGAATAAAAAAATAAAGAAAAAAATAAAGAACTTCGGATGGAATCTTACAAGAATTGTAGGCAATACGGTGTAATAAAGCAAGCTTTTCCTTCAGAACAAATAGACCCAGTGAGACATGTGGCCTCTGTCAAGTTGCTTACCGTTTCTGAGCCTACGTATTCTTCTGTAAGGTCTCCCAAGAGTGGCTAGCTTCAGAAGAAGAAAGTCACAGATCCTAAGGAAAGGTTGGAGATTTCACAGTAGGAGAATACCTGAAGTGTCTATATATGCTGAATATGGCTGGAATCAGAACAGATTCTACTACTGGAAGAAACAGAGAAAAAGAACTAAAACTAGAGAATTTGGAAAAATATAGACATTATTTGCAAATCTGTATTAGTGGGAATACGCATATTTGCCACAAAAGTATAATTCTCTGGTATCTCCCCAAGTGGGTGCTGGGTGAATAAAGATGGATGTTTTTGTTTGCATTCTGCCTTCCCCTTATCAGGAAGGTGCATTTTGCAGGCTGAGAAATCACATATGTGTCCTTGACTAGAACAGGTAAGAAAAGGCAGGATGGTGGGGGTTGGGGAGGAGGGGGAGGATAATAATTATGGCTTCATTCCTGTTCCTTGGAGATTCTCATACAGTGTCAGCTCAGAGTGATTGGGGAAAGGGGGAGCAGTAGATTTCCCGCTGCCCTTGCCAAAAAAAGATGTTTCCCAGGCCCTTGTGCCCAGGCCTGCCAGACCAAATTAGGAAAAGAGAACCACATGACAATGAGGCTCATTCCACAGCCCTTTTAACTTCCTCATCCCTAAATGTGACTCACGAGACACCCGGGAACTGCATGAGGGAGAAAGTATTTAGTTTGATTAACGAATATCGCCAGATAGCCTGCCATTACCAAGCTCAAGGACGATGAATGAGGGCTTCCCCAAGTCGGCTCCACCACCTGAATGCCTGGACCCCTCTCTTCCTCCCAGTCTTTCCCAAAAGTGTGACTGTCCTTCTTGTTCACCCTGAGCCTTGGCGGTTCAGTTCGACATGCTGAACTGGGGAATCAATTGACCAAAGGTAACTATTGAGGGGTTTTCAAGTTCATAGGGAAGCAAATGAACCTGCGAGTCTACTGAGATTTTATTTCCCCAAGGGGGGCTGTGTACACGGAAGTGTGGGGCAATCAGCTGAAGTGCAGAAACCCCAACATGGGTGCGTAAAAGGTTGGGAAAGAGTTTCTAAAGCAAGAACAAAAATGATAACCAATCAAAGGCTGCTTCCAGACTTAGCACACCAGACCATGTGAGGTCTAGACAGGTGCTGTAGTTTCACACATTATAAAAGGCACAGAAAATCTTACTGGAAACCAGGTGGCCAAAGACAGCTAGAAAAGAGAAAGGAATTCCTTTGGTCACTGATGCTGGTACATTGGAACAGTCAATCTGCTGCAACTCTTCAGTTCTGAAAGAAGGGAAAATTAATTTGAATATATTTGCTCAAAGTCCTGCAACTTTCAGCACAAACTATTTTATTTTTTTCTGGAGAAGGGATCTGAGAATATTTTCATATGGCCTTGCATTGTCCCCTGATTATTATATGTGAGCTCTTTTCAACTGACATCACATGTAAGTTCTTTTAAAACAAAAATCTGACCTAGCCTTTGCTTAAGAGACTCTGGAGTATGCAAACTAGAGCTTCGTAATTATTTGAGAACTTCAGGCTGGACATCGAGCCTGGAATTCCATCCTCCTTTTCCTTTTCTCAGTTAAAAACGGTAAAGGTGGATAAGAAAATGATTATAATGTAGTGTAGAAGAGAGTTAATTCAGAGGGCCTACACTGTGACTTTTGGCCTTGAACAAAATGAAAGTGAATTGATAAATTTTAAATATGAACGTTTGACATAAAAATGTAACCCAGAACCAATTTGTTAGCCATTTTCCTAGAACTGAGCAGAAAGCATCTGACTTTTAAAATAAGTTCATGTTTAGCTGAACAACTTCTATTCCCTCAGGACTCTCGCTTGAGGGGTGGGGGTGGGGAGGAGGAGCCCTTTGAAAACTGGCACTTCCTGTTTATGACTCTTCCTCAGATCTGGTGACACAGAGCCCTGCTGAGCAGCTGGGCTGCTGTTGAGTTCCTTAGTGGACTCCAGTGCCAGCGGTCACCAAGGCATCTCTGTTTGGAGCCTGAAAACAGCTCAGTGGGAACATCAGCTGATGACACAGGTTTCTCCAGAGTTCAAATGGAAGCCCCTGGGGACAAGGATTCACCTGCTTCGTCCCCAGGTAGAGAGCATCCAGCTGTTTAAGAGTCTGTCTCCATTTAACTTTGGTGAATGAACTCAGCGCTACTTTACTTGTAGTTTCACAAGTCCTCTCGGGAAAGCAAGGAGTCTCCAAATTTTTTTTTTAAAGATTTATTTGTTTATGCGTACAAGCTGGGGTACAGGCCAGAGGTGTGGGATGGCGAGAGGGTTCACCAGAGACAGAATGGGGAGCAGCACAGGCAGATCGACAGAAACACACTGCTGAGAGGAGCAGCAGGCAGGAGAGGTCTGCCGAGCCATATGGGAATCTCCCCGGCTGGACGTCGAACTCACCTCACTGTTGCCCATAGCTCCACAGTGCAACACTTAACCGCTGTGCCACCAGGGAGGCCCCAAGGAGTCTCCAAATTTGTAATCCCACCAGCAGGACAGCTTTCTCCCCTGTCTACCTTTTTGTCAAGGTGACCCAGACCAAGTCAGAGGAGAAATCAGGAGATGGATGAAGCTGAGGACTGGTCCCTTCAGCCAACTGTGCCTGTGGTTACTGCCCAGGACTCAGGCCCTGGGAGGGCCAAGCGCCAGAGCCAAAAATGAAAGAATCCAGACTGTGTCAGGGGTTCCAAATTCCTAATGTCTCAGTCATTTTGTAAAGTCTGTGATATTTCGTATTTATTTATTTATTACAATTATTTTTATGAAATAGCATCACATTATAACATTATGTGAATCCCAGGTGTGCATCATTGTAAGTCAGCATGTGTATGTACGACGTGAACTTTGCCACTAGAAGCCCAGTTTCATTCTTTACCATAACATTGACCCTTCTACCTGATTGGCCAACCCCACCATCCCCCTCCCTCTTGGAAAGCACCCATCTAGTCTTATCGTCCAAATATTTATTTTACTTATTTCATTCATTTCTTTATGTGCCACATACGAGTGAAAGTATATGGTATTTTGATATTTACATTTAGAGATAGCCACTTTTATAGAAACTCATTTGGGATCCCAGAGTGAGGACACATTTCTGATTTATTTTAAGTGTTTAAAAAGTTAGACAGGCCAGCTTGTGATGCTGAGGCTCTGACTGTTAGCTCGAGACCAAGGGGTACCCAAGAACTCCCAAACGTCCATGCTCTAAAGGGGTTCAGTCATTTGTGTACACAAAGACAAAGGAGATTTAGTGTGAAAGATCTTTAATAGAACTGGTATGCACACAGAGAGAAGAAAGTTTCTAATAAGAGTTTCTCAAATAAGATGCCCAAAGTTACCCACCTCCTTGTGGGTAAATGCCCACCGTGATGGGGTTGGTCCAAAGCAAGGCTGCTGCAGCCCCAAAGCTTGCCACAGTCTAAGGCAAATTCTGACAGGGAACCATAGGAAAGGGGTTCTGAAGCAGGGACCAGAAAGCTGAGACAAAAGGAGATACTACATCAAGGTATTGGCTGCCCCTGTCAGCTTTCCACGTGTCTCTCACCCACATGTCTCTTCCAAGTGTCTCTCCATGTCTCTCCTCTCACGTGTTTCCTCCCATGTCCCTCCAGCAGCACCAGGGAGCAGGAACAAGAGCTCTTCTGCTTTTTCCTCCCTAGAGCCCACCTGCCTTCTGTGTTACAGCTTCAGTGGTCGCTCAGTCCGGCCTTAGTGAAGCAGAGGCAAGGAAAACGGTAGCTCCCTAAAGAGCCCCACCCTCCAACTCCCAGCCTCCTCTTCCCCCAAAGCCCAGTCTTCCTCCTCTCTGCCTGCATCTCCATCTGACCCAGCTGTTTCTTTCAGGGCCTACTTCTGCCATAATCTATTTCACATTAAGGGAGACTCAATTTTTTTTAAGTTGGTAAAATTTTCATGTGCCTTTCATTTCTTTTTTAAAATTTTTTATTGTTATTTGTGTCTTTTACATTATTGTGTATTCCCCCTGGGAAACCCACCATCTATTCACCCATTACCCATCACCATATAGAAACTCAATTTTTAATGGACCAACAGATCCAAGACCTGTGACTTTATAGCTATATCCACATCCCTTTCAATCTGGGGGAGAAAAAAATTGCTGAAGTGTATTCATAAGAGGTGAACTGCTTCCAAGCTGGCAACTTCTCTTTCCTTTTTCTTTACTGAGCATAAATTGGTTTTGGAGTCAGTTTAATCCTGGTCATTTTTCAGCTCTGTAACTTGAACAAGATACTTAGCTTAAACTCAGCTTCATTTGTATCAATGGGTTTTGGTCAGGAGTAATGAAATGATGCATATCAAGTGCCTGGAGCGTTCTTGGCACACAGGAAGAATTCAGTAGAGAGTGACTGCTATTAGTATAGTTCGTTGCCAATGCCTCTTCTACCCCTGAAGGAATCAGAGTCTCTGCAACTACAGCAATTAGAGACATAATTATCCTCAGGGGGAAACTTGCAAATATGGACTGGGGCTCACCTTTGGAGAGTCACACAGCAAACAGGCAGCAGAAGGGGCTGGGTAGGTCCCCCTGATTTTTCTCTATCTGAGAGCGCTCTTCTCCCAGGTGGCCATTGTTTCAGCCTTCTCAAAGATCAAGTGGGACGGTAGGTGGCACCATGCCCTCCTTTTTTCTCACCCCCACTATGAGAGATTTTTGCTGGTTTGCTGTAGCCATTGCTTCTTTTCCATGTCCACACAGCCTTTGAGGCATGTCTGGCACCCAAAGAGAGGACATGTGCAAATGTCTGGAAAGCATTTCTGGAGCCCTAGGCATTTATTTGTTTATTAGGTGAATTTTGTGGAGCTAAGCTGTGGTTTGGTCTAATTCACCTGCTTAGTTCTGTTCAGGAGAAAGGCAGCTAGACTTTATGCAGAAAGGAGAAGCAAAAACCAATTTCATCAGTGGAAAAGAGTTACTACATAATGACCACAGTTTCAGAAAGATTTGTGAACCTGCATGGGGCTCGAGGCCAGAGCAAGGAGGAAAATGCAGCAAAGGGTAATGGGCTGCAGCCTGAGAAGCCTCCTCTCCCTGTGCCATTTCCACCTGTTCACAGCATCAAGGCTGCTCCACTCCCCTGCGATTCCCCACACTGTTCTCCCCCCTCCTGAAGTCTCATCTCCTGATGTGACAGTATTGCTCTTCCCTCTCCCGTCTCTCGAAATACCTGACAATCTGTCATTGGTTCCACCTGCTTAATTAGGAATTCCCCCTAGTGCAATCCTCCTTAAGGCCATATCAGCCAATCTCAAATTTATACTTTGGGGAGACAATGTGGCCAGCAGCTTCTTTTGAGAGTTATTTGTATAAACCTGTGGACGTTGATGAGTTTCCCCCACTTCCGGTGTCCCCAGCCATCTTTGATTCTGCCTTTCCATTATCTCCACGTGCAATATTACATTGTCTTTGGCATTTAGTCACATGCTTCCTCTTCTCCTGTGGCTGCCTGAACATTGTAATTTCTTGTCTGAAATACTGCAATCGCATTTTAATGTTTTCTTGCCCACTTCTCCAGCCTTCAAAACACTTTATTTCCCCATACTTCCTTCTAGTATTCTATGTCCCAGAGATGGAAGGAGCAACGATGAAAATAGAAAGAATAAATGTGGCTGTAAGGAATAGATGTCTTGGGCTCTAGCTACAGCAATGCCAGTGGGAGCACCAGGGCCCTGTATTCAGAGAGAAACACTGCAGGTTGTTTTAAGAAAATGGCAGGCAAATCGAAAATACGGGACACTGCCAGCTGCCATTAGGCCAAGCTGAAGAAGTGAAGCCAGACCTGCCAACCAGAGGCCAGTGAGTGGAAGCTGAGCAAAATTCCTTAAGAACCTGGAGGGTTCGCGCTGGTCATCTTCCGATCTCAGTCATGGTGGCATAGAAGGAGGATCACCTGCAAGATGGACGCCAGTGACAAGCTGCACCAGAGAACTCTGTGCCTATGCCATGGCACGCCCCCCGCGCCCCACACCGTCAGACTGATAAATCCTGTTGTTTGCCCCCGGATATTATAGAAAAATATTTGTATGGTTAGAAAATAAAATACACCTCATGGCACAGCAAAAGAAGGAAGGGAGGGAAGGAAAAAAGAAGGAAGGAAGGAAGGAAGGGAGGGAGGGAGGGAGGGAGGGAGGGAGGGAAGGAAGGAAGGAAGGAAGGAAGGAAGGAAGGAAGGAAGGAAGGAAGGAAGGAAGGAAGGAAGGAAGGAAGGAAGGAAGGAGAGTTGGCTTCTTTTTCCGCTTGTGAGCAGACAAGCCAAAGAGGAAGAGAGGGAAGCATGAAAAGCTCTGTTTGGAGGGAAATTACAATAGATTCTATTTATCTGAGCCCTGTTCCTCAAAAGGAACTTCCATATTCACTATTCAATAACCCTGGAGAGAATGTCTATAATTATACCTTTAATTGTACCTTGATCTAATAAACCATTCTGCAAAGCTTTTTTTTGCTCTAAGGAGGACATGGCTACAAAGCTGAGAACGGGAAAACCAGTAGTGGAGGAAAAAGTACTTGAAGCTTGGACAGAGGTGGAGCTGAGTGTCCACAGATGAGGCTGAGGAGGTGGGTCCCAGAGCACAGTGAGCCTTTTGCTCAAATCTGTCAGGAGTAGGAGGGTGGGAATGTCACAACAGAGGCGCAGCACCCCACAAAGCAGACAAAGGCTGTTTGTTCATTTCTCTGTCATAAATTTGGAAAGCCCCCACTGCCTGCTGGCAGCTGCTCGGTGCTTTGACTCTGCTTTCTATTTTACCTCATGACAAGCCAGCAGTAGGGGCCGTTCTTACAACCAGTTTTTGCAGATATTGAACCTGAGTCTTGAGAGTTGGAGGGACCTGTGAATGTTTGCTCAGGTAGTCTGTGACAGGGCCAGGATTTAAATCCAGGACTTCTGAACCCAAACACAAGGTTTCTTGGTCAAAATATAGGACAAGAGAGGCCCTTAGGAGGTCAAGTGGCTCCATAAAGCTCAGAGGTTGCAGATGTCACTAGGGGCACTCCTAGTCCCAGGCTCCAAACAGTTTAAGGTTCTCTGGAAATCCCAGGGGAATTTGAAATAAACTCCCTGGAGTGAAGTGGGAACAGTTCTCTGGGGAAGTCTGTGATAAACATAGGACTCAGCAGAGGGGGCCCGTTCATTCAGCAGAAGTGACCTGGTTTTTACCTCTATAGTTGATCCCAAGGGGTGAGTTCCACCCAGCAACTTTCTTCTGTTATTTTCAACAAGAAATTTATTTAAACAAGATTGCTTGACTTGAAGAGAAAATATCTAGGATTCATTTCTTTTACAGTAATTTATCCCTACTTAAAGACCATTGTCTTCCATGTAACAGCTACCTACAAAAAAAGTCATAAAATTGTCCTTGGATTTACAATGTTAAATGAAAAACATTAAAATTCTCCAATCAAACAGAGTACATAAGAGTTTTTATGTTGCTCTTTTTGTTTGTTTATTTTTTTGTTTGCTTGTTAAACATTGAGAGCAAAACAACTTACTGGACTATAAATATAGGAGTTGAATGAGCATGCCACCAATGGAGAAAGGGGTATTTTCACGAGCCAATATTTTTCCCCATCTCATCTCCACTTGATATTGATCAAAACACACCATTGGTCTCTTAGCTTAAAAAAAAAAAAAAGCAATATGCTTCTGCACATATGACAGTTACTTTATGTCCAATAAAGGAATGGAAAAAGGGAAAATGAAAGAATAGAGAAAGCTAGACTGCAATGGTCTGGATGTGGTGGAAACAAATTGGAGGGTTGGGTTTTTTTTTAAGATTTATTTATTTATGCATACAAGAACTGGGGTGTAGGCCAGAGGTGTGGTGGGGGCAGGGGGCAGTGAGAGGATTCACCAGAGACAGACTGGGGAGCAGAATAGGCAGATCTACTGAAGTACACTGCTGAGGGGAGCAGCAGGCGAGGCAGGAGAGGTCTGCTGCACCATGTGGGAATCTCCCTGGCCTGGGATTGAATTTGTGCTGCAGTGGTTGCGGAGAGCTTCAAAGTGCTGAAACAACCCATTGTGCCACCAGGGAGTTCCCCAAATTGCAGTTTTCTGAGAATGTCCTTCTTGGTCTGGAGGAACAGTTTTGGAGTAAAGTAGCAGGTTCCCTTTTTAGTAGCTACCTCCTGTCTGCTGCTGGGACTCATCAATTGAATCTTTACCTTCCATTTCCAACTGTGCACGGTGTCTGTTTCATTAATGAATTGCCTGTCCAGTCAGAATCTGATCTGCCTCATTGACAAGCCCTGTTGTTCACAACAGGATTTCAATAGTTTACTAAGTGGTGTCTGCCTCTTCATCTTAAACTGCACCACAGACTCATTCTGACCCGATCAAATTCATATGGTCTTTGATCTGTCTTGACTCCTTCCTTGGGCTTTTTGTCGGCCATGGCATATGCAGGAGTCTTTGCAGCTGCTGCTTCACAAAAGAGCTACCAGGTCTGCCCTGAAGGAGCACACGAGCAGCACCAGGGGCTGCAGCAGAAAGAGGTGGAGCAGTGGAACCCCCCAGCAACTTCCAGGAGTAGCAGGCAATAGTCTGTTAGGGGTAAGGTAGGAGGAAAGAGACTGTGCATGTCAGACTTTCGTTTAGAATTGCTCTATACTGATTAGCATGGTCCCTGCCAAGGCTGACATGCAAGTTCATGAAGTGTTCCATATTATTTGACATATTTAGGATTGCTTACAGAAGTCGCAGGCCCCATGCAAAATGCAAATGTGGCCTCTTGTTGAGAATTATTGAGAACTTCAAAATGGTGACAGCAGAGAAACCAAGCATGAGGATCTTCTAAGTCTGAAGCCCTCGTGACTGCCCACACACCTTGTTGTGTGTTGTGTCTGGCCTAATTCAATATTTTTATAGAGACTGCTGAAAGGGTGAGGGACTAGGTAGAACAAAGTTTCTAGCTTCTCTTCTTCCCCAGTGTTACTCAGAATAACTGAATTATTTTAGCTGCCATGTCTCAAGTAGACCTGTGTTCCAGGGTTTCCTCCTCAGTGAGTCTACGGGAGGCTCCAAGACCTACATAGAAGATCCTCAGTTCCACATCTGTCCCAGAGTCAGCTTGAGGGAAGTCAAGATTCGAACCCAGGTCTCAGACCTCCAAAGGAGTCACCTGTTCTGCTCTTTTTCTCCAACTTCGAACCTGGCAAGAAATGGAGATCTAGGAGTTTCTCAAAGGGAAGCTGTTAGCTCCACACTAGGTCAGTGTTTCTCAAACTCCAGCCCTTCATATATCACCTTTGTAATAGTCAGTCATACTTTTTCAATCATCTACACTGTCATTAACTTAGAAGTTTTCTTTTGTTGATTCACTCTTTAAAAACATTAGCCTCATTAATAAAATCTAATAAAATCTAATGAGGTTGGTGTGTCAGCTATACAGTGTCTTCTAATACGTATTAAAATCCATAAACTATCTGCCCTGTGTATTCTACTTCTAGAAATTCAGCCTAAGTATATGCTCAAGAGTGTGACAGGAGATATATACAGGGACGTACGTGGAACAGAGTTAAGATTGCAGGAAACTGAAGCAACCTGACTGTCCCTCAGTAGGGACTAGTTATGTGAAGAAAAGCGGCACAACCATAAGTAAAGGAGGAAGCTTTCGATGTCCCACTAAGGAACTGCTATGAAAGACCAAGCTGAAGAATTGTGTATCAAACAGTGTGTGGGGAAGTTGGGAGGGGATGAGAGGTCTACATTTGCATCTGCTTAAACTCTTTTCTGAGAGAACAAAGGCGGTAAATTAATACAAGTGATTCCTTATGGGTGGGAAGAGTTTGGCAGTGATGTGAGGAAACGTTTTCATTGTTAATTTTGAACCATGTGAGTGTGTTTTCCTTTTGTCCAAAATATTGAATGGATTAAAGTAACACAATGATTATACAAGGGAAACATTCATCCAGGTGCTGTCTAAAAATCACCTCACGAGCTGGTGATGGAGTGTGTGGAAAAATACTGCTCCCAAAGGTCTGGCTCTTCACCCAAGAGCTGCCATGAATGGGGCAATGGCCTGGGTGTACCCTGTCAATCAGGAGAAAGTTCTGGACAAAGTAGGCCAACCCTAGTTCTGAGAAGGAGGAAAAGATGCCCATCATTAAGAGTTGTCAGTCCTATTATCCGCTGATGAAGTCCATGCTGTTGATGGCTCTGGAAAAGGGCAAAATCCCAGAGGGAAGGGGATGTGTCCCTTTGTGAAGAGAGCATGAGCTGTATCTGCTTTGGCAATTGAACCATAACCAGAGGAGGAAAAGCACTGAAATTGGGGTTTCCAGACAATGTGTTCTAATCTGAGCCAAAGGTTGTAGGGAAAGAGATGTGAACACCAGCCAGGTCAGGATGGGAGCCAAGGATGACAGACGGTAGGGATAGAAAATTCAGGAAGAAGGCATCTCAAAACAGAAACTGGTGCCTCAAGACTAGAACCCTGGAGGTGGGGATAGAAATGATTAACATTGTTGTTAAACAAGCTATAGAAAAGTAAAGTATGAGGAGATGCAGACTGAGGTACACTGAGGGCCATCGTAAAAAAAAAGATCACAGGTCCTTTCAAATTCACACACACACACACACACACACACACACACACACACACACACACACACACACATCCTAGGTGTCAAACCCAGAAATAATTAATTTAACAGCAGTTAACAATCCCACAAAGGAATGAGCCCCTCCCAAGGAGAAGAATATATCAGGCCAAGTTCTGCACTGGCAAGGGGAACAGCTCCCCTGCCCACCTGTGACTATGCAGGCGTCTCTTTTAACAAGCCTGTCCCTTTCAGGGGCAGCTCTTTCTGCCTGTTTGTGTCTGTGCAAGCGCCCTTTACTTCCCTTACCTTTTTATAAAAAAATCTGCCCTTTTTGGGGGCTGCCCTGGTGGCGCAATGGGTTAAGTCTCAGCCTATGGAGCTATCCACAGCCACTGCAGCATGAGTTCGATGCCCGACCAGGGAGCTTCCCACATGGTGCAGCAGACCTCTCCTGCCTCACCCGCTGCTTCCCTCAGCAGTGTATTTCAGTCGATCCTCCTGTTCTGCTCCCCACTTTGTCTCTGGTGAATCATCTCACCACCCTACACCTCTGGCCTACACCCCAGTTCTTGTATGCATAAATAAATAAATCTTTTTTAAAAAACTCCCCTTTTGAATATAAGTAAGCATCTCTGGCTCATGAAGAAACTTGCCGGGTGCCACTGAAAGGGGAGCTCTGATGAAACTTTTCTCAGAGGTAACCCAAGGATCCTGCTCTCTGAACCCAACAGCTCCCCAAACCGACATCCCATCGAAGATGGTGTTTCACTGGGGAGCTGGCACTAGTCTCCCGTGCAGGTCACCAGAGAAAGTACTCAGGTCTCTGGGTGGGTGGTTGAGTCAAGAACCATCTGACACAAGAGCTGGTTGTGCTTCTGTTAATGTGGCCTCTGATTGCAGTAGCCATTTGGGAAACCACATGATCCTGTTGACTCATAATGAGCTCACAAGTCAACCCTCATGGCTAGGTTATTCCAACACAGGGCTCCTAAGGATTGTCCTTCAAGGTTTGGGAGGCTGAGTTTTAAATTTCAGGGTATATCTTTACATCTATCCCCATCAAATTTCAATTTGCTGTTTTTGAGAATCAGTACGAGTCAGGCACATACCCTACTTCTGATCCTGGCTGTGGATATGTTGACAATCTCTCTATAAGCTCTGAATCACTTGTGAATCTGGTCCAAGTAGTTTATAAAAAGGTTGGAACCACAAGTTGACATTGATATACATCAAGAACACTCAACGGGGCCTCCCTGGTGGCACAAGGGGTTAAGTCTCAGCACTATCAAGCTATCAACTTGAGTTCAATCTGCAACATGAGTTCGATCCCTGCCCTAGGAGCTTCCCACATGGCACAGCAGACCTCTCCTGTCTCACCCGCTGCTCCCCTCAGCAGTGTACTTCAGTAGATCCGCCTGTTCTGCTCCCCATTCTGTTTCTGGTGAATCCTCTGGCCCCTACCACCCCGCCCCCACACCTCTAGCCTACACCCCCATTCTTGTATGCAATAAATAAATAAAAATAAATCTAAAAAAAAAAACCAACACTCAACAGCAAATGAACTTAATATTTCACTGTGAAATAGTCTGAGCTGTCTTGTCCTAGGATTATCTGGGTCAAATAGTTTGTTGATATTTGCACATGGGACCCCCACCCCCCGCCATCCACCCATTAAGAAAGTCATCTCCAAAAGGGAAAAGAGTTAGTTTTGACCCAAATTGTTCTTAACAAACTCATGCTAGGTCTAAAGGCCTGAGTTTCCTTTATGTTTTCAATTGTCATTGTTTAGTCTACATTTTAGAATCCTTTCCAGGGATCAGCCTATAAATCATTGATGTGATTGCTAGGATTCATGCCTTTTAGAAAATGAGAATCTCCTGGTCCCATCCATCCTGACTCCCTAGGATATATCCCAGTCTTCACAGTGCTTCAGTTACTGACAAGATTTTAGGAATCACACTCGTAAAACCTTTCAGTTCTTGAGATTTAATGAGTCTGGATTTGGTAGCTGGAATGTCTTTAAAGCTGCTGTCAGCATTCCCACCATATTCTCTCTGGGGCTTCAATTCCCTGTGTGATTCAGGAACAAAGTAAGAGTGAGGATTTGTGCTTCCCCTTTGACATCCGTTAGCATGACACCATCTGCCGCATGCAGTGACCCGCCCTACTCTTCCCCAGACACTGAGAAGTCTTCGTGCTGCCCTTAGTATTTTTTGCAGCCTCAGCTCACTCTGGGCTTCATGGTCCCTGTACTCTGCTTTTGATTTCTGCCCAGCATCTGGATCCTTCCTCAATCAGAAGCCACATCCTTCATCATGTGTGCATGTCTGGTCTCCTCCCAATCTCCCATCACATTTTAGCAGTCAATTATTTTAGAGTCTTGAGTCAAGGGATCACATCTGTTTTTCCATTTTTATTAGCTAAGGCACATTTGAGAGGGACGGCATGCCACAAAACTAACAAGAGCAAACTTAGGCAAAACTGAAATGTATTAGAAAATTCTACAAATGTCTCTCAGGACAGGAATATAAAGGAAGGAATTAAGTGGGATTCAGAAAAAGCTGGAACCAGGGTCTGCGAAATCATTGGGTCTCACCGTCTCTGTCCCTTATTTCTGATTCTCACTAAGCATCTGCTTCTCCTTCCTCCCTCCCTCCCTTGTGTGCTCCTGCACTCCTGTGTGCTTGTGTGCACTTGTGTTTCTCTCTTTCTCTCTCTTTAGACAGAACCACAGCACCTAAGTTTACATGCCATGCTTCCAGCTCCCCAAACAGATCTGCCTGCTGTCTCAGTCCTAACTTGTGATGCACAACAGACAGATACTGACTGACCCACTGTGTCCAACAAGCCAGGAATCCTGCAGTTCAAATGGGACTGTCTATTCCTAGATTAGATTACATGGGCACTTCCTGGAGAAGGAAGGAAGGTGTCTATTCTTCACTTATTCATTCATTCCACAAGTATTTATCATGTGTGGACACGGTTTTAGTTGTTAGAGATAGTACCAAAGAAGTACAAGAAAAATCTCCCAATTTTTTTTTTGTCAACTGTGAGGTACATTTCTAATTCTTCTGTACCCACCCACCCCTCTTTCTTATGATGAGGTTTTATGACATTGTCAGTTTATGCTCATTCTACATCAATAACTGTCTTACTTAGAGCAGCATCTATCATTAGATACCTACTGGCCTGGGAATCCAATATGCTGCAAAAACACATGAGAGGATTATCCAGACACCTGATCTCTGCAGATAGAAAGACCCTGGGAAATGGAAACTGCATCTCTCTCTTGGAAGGTAAATCACAGCGGATGGGTACCATGGAGAGATGTCACAAGACTGAAAAGGCCAACTGTATCCAAAAAGAGAAAATTACAACATGTGCAGAACTGGAGTGAAATCAGATCAGTAATAATACAAAATAATTTTTTAGATCAACATATTTATTAAGCCTTTGATGTAAGATGTTAGGGGTTACAGTCTGTGAAAAATGTAAGGAAATAGAAAGAAAGCTCTGAGTTCTCATGCTTATAGTTAGCTGAATAGATAAGGTAGAAAGTAGATAATGTGGTATAGAGTACTTGTGTTTAAGGGCTTGATTTAAATGCAAAGGAATTCAGAAAAATAAAAATTTCTGAGACTAACTTAAGTCAAGGAAGGCTTCATGTAGGAGGTAAGTCTAGGCTGATTTTTAAAGATGAGAAGGTTTCATATCTGCAGAAAAAAATGTAAAGGACAATTCTATAATGTCTTACTCAGGTTCAGAGTTTCAATTATTACATATGTATGTATTAAGTATTCATTCATCAGACACCTGTGAGGTCCCAGATAGTGTGTACATAAAGAGTACAAATATGAAAAAGATCCTGGCTTGCAGTGTGTTTAATGAGGGTCCTTAAAGGAACAGGCCTCATTTTGCCCTAAAATGGTAGGAGGGACACCTTTAACCAAACAAACTAAATCGTTATGCTTACTTTAACATCACCTTCCAAAACACTGATATCTACTATCTATTTTGAGAATCTGTCATATAATAGGTACAAATGACAGAGTGGAAAATTTGGACACAGGTCCAGTAGTTTCAGAATTTACTGTCCAGTTGGGAGACAGTCACTTAAACAAGCATTTATAATCGTGTGTGTTTGGACACCTGGTAGGAGAGGCAGAGAGAGATGCTGCCCTGAGAGCACAGTGCAGGAATAACTAGCCTAGCTGGTGAGTCAGGAAAGGAGAAGACTGGGGCTCCAGATCAGGTAGAATTCTAAGATGCTGCCAATGATCCCTATTCCTGAGGAGGCAGGACCTGTGACTTGCTTCTAGCCAATCAAATATGGCAAATCAGAGGGATTTTGCAAAGGTAATCAAGATCTTTACCCAGGTGACTTTCCATTAATCGAAAGAGCAATTATCCTAGGTGGGCCTGACCTAATCAGATGGGTCCCTTAGAAGGTGGTCTAGAGACCAGAGAATCAATGAAGAAGAGACTCTCTCCATGGCTGGCTTTAAAGAAGCAATTGTCCATAATGTTGTAGCTACAAGGAAATTAATTCTGCAAAAATAGGAGGGTGCATAGGAATCCCAATCAAGTCTCCAGCTTGGTTAATACCTTGATCTCAGTCACCCAGATAAACCAATGCCAGACTCCTAACCCATGAAAATGGTGAGATAAGATAAATGTGTTATTTTAGCCAATATGTTTGTGATAACTTGCTATGCAGCAATAGAAAATGAACACAATGGTAGATCAGACATGACTAAGCTAACCTGTCTTCCTGGAGAAGGATTTTTAGACTGGAGACCACCAGCTAGCATTACTAAAAAACAGAACCCACATTGAGTTGTCTGTGTTTTCCCTGTGAAATCCAGGCCAAGTTTATATATGAAAAATTATGTCTCCCTGCTGACCTCCAGAGGGTTTCCTGTCTAGTGTTAACATAAATATCCACTTGATGTTGGAATTGAAGACATCAAAAGGATAAGCTATTACCTACTATTATAGAAATACCTCATTTTGTGCAACCAATGTGATGCTGACAAACTATAAAATTGTATCTTTTTCTAATATGATTAGATTTTCTCTGGGTTTTTTTTTTTTTGTTGTTGTTGTTCATTTAATCAACTCTTTATTATCTATGGAGAACGAATAGAGCTATGCTAAGTGTGGTGAAAGACTGAAGGAGAATTGGGACATGGTTCTACCCTTTTAGGAGCTTGAGAAAGAAGCCTCAAGTTGTAGGAAAAGCTGAAGAAAAATGAAACAGTGTACTTCAAATGTGGGCATCTGGAGGTAGTTGTTGAGATCCAAAGAATAATGAGTTTGATTCCACAGGCTTTTCTCTCAGAGAAAAAGGAAAGTATTGGGAATATTCTTAGTTTTCAGATGGATGAATGCATGCAACAGGATTTTGTGATCTGTTAGCCCATCAAACATCACTCTTGCTTATTCCAAATTTTGAATACTTTTGAAGATAACAAGCTGAAATTTTGAGTTTTTTAATCAATGACTCAAGAACATTTTTTCAACAAATAATGTTTATGGAACACTTACTATATCAAGCGCAGTGCTAAGTGCTGAGAATACAGTGGCCGTCTGTCAGGATGTTTTTAGCTATAACAGAAAACCCCATTTAAGTGACTTAAACGATGAACAGATTCATTGTCTCAGCAAACAAGAAATCCTAAGGTAGGTCAGCAGCAAGACTGGTTAATTTAAGAGCTCACCAAAATAATTAAGGATCCAGGTTTTAGTTTTCAGTTCAATCAATGTCTTTTCCTTAGCTGATCCTCATGATCACAAGATGGCTGCCATTGTTCTTGGCAAATCTTCAGCAGACTTCCCTGGATGTCTTAGGAACCAGAAATCTCTCTTGCTTGTGCATAAACTAGTGAGAACACTGCTCCCCGGGACAGTGTGGGGCTTATCTCCCCTGGAGCACCAGAGTTCTACCAACAGGAGGAAGGGGAATGATGGGAAGCTGCAGTGTCAGTGACTGTTGTCATGGAGGGTGGTATCCAAGGCAGTAGCAATGACTTTCTCTGTTTGGGGGGCAGAAAGCATCTCACAGATGATAAACAATTACCACTTGTGACTCATACCCTAGCAGGTGAGAACCAAGAGCTGTAGGAGAGATAGCAAGGCAATCACCACAAGGTCATGGATCAAGAAAGGTCACCCAGAGGAAGTGAAAGAAGAGTAGGAAGCAGCCAGACAGAGGGTTGTGGGTGAGCATTCCAGGCAAAGGGCACAGGTTTGGCTTATTTGAAAACATGCACCCAGGGCACTGGGAGGGTGGGGAGGGAGGGGGGATGGCAGGAAATGAGTGTAGGTAGCATCCAGGTCCTTCCAGCACCGTAAGGAAGAGTTTAATTGTATCTTAAACACAATGCAAAGGCACAGCTTTTAAAACGGGTGTGATATTGTGTTTTTAAGAGGTCCATCTGATCACCGTGTGGAGGACGCAGGGAGGGGCAGGGAGATGTTTGGAGACTACCTGCTCATCCACAAGTGGGTGGTGGGAGCTGGATAACAGAGAGATAGAACAAAAGTAGACAGAATTGAATGTGAACAGTGTTGCTTGTGCTCTGGCGGATACAACAGTGGGGGTGCCCTAAGACTTCCTCTGATGGGTCTGTTTGAGGGGCAAAGATGAACACAAACATGCGTAACTCTACTTGGGTTGGGGGCCATGAAGCACCACATGGGTGTTCAGCAGAAGGCGAGGTCATGAGTGTGGAGGTTGAAGATGGGCCTGATTTCAGCGTGGCTTCTAAAGGAAGGCAATGGAGCAGAGCTCCAAAGTCTGTGCCGGGTGGGCGTGGAGGTGCAGACATGGAACAGGCAGCCTGGGGAGAGGAGCCAATATCAACAAAGGCAGAGAGCAGTAAATACGCCTCGAGGAAAAGGCACAAGCCCAGTGTATGCAGGGATTTGTGAAGGGTCATTCTGGGAAATTCAGCTGGAAAAATTATGGGGGGATCAGTTTAAAGAGGTTTCTGAATTTCAGGCTAGGATAATAAAGTAAAAGGCAGGCACATTTTTTATTTTAGTAAAATCTAGGTTACCTACAAAACCACTCAGTTTTCCTAGAAATAATCAATGTGCTAATTGAGTTCTGATTATTTATTTGCTGGATAGAACAGCAGCAGTTCTGGGCCTCCCTGGTGGCGCAGCGGTTGAGCGCTGCGCTGTGGAGCTGTCGATGCCCGGCCGGGGAGAATCCCACATGGTGCTGCAAGACCTCTCCTGCCTCGCCCGCTGCTCCCCTCAGCAGTGTATTTCTGATCTGCCTGTTCTGCTCCCCACTCTGTATCTGGTGAACCCTCTCACCACCCCATGACTCTAGCTTATACCCCAGCTTGTATGTATAAATAAATAAATCTTTATTTAAAAAAAAAAAAAAGAACAGCAGCAGTTCTTCCTGGCACCACTATTGCCTGCAGGCTGTTTGCCAATGATTTCTAACTTGTTTTTGGAATATAGTTCTTCATCTCCTATTGAGTATGGTGCTGGGGACCCTGTTATGAAAAGGTCTTGTGCCAGCTCTCAAGGAGTCTAAGCGTTGAACAGATGAGGAGACAAATTGCCACAAATATAAGTGTTTGGGAAGAGGTGTTACAGAGGAGGTAAAAAGTCTCTCTACTGTCTGGAGTATGGGGCTGAGTTTCAGAGACTGGGTCTTGAAGGATATATAGGAGTTTGCCAGGTAGAAGGGCTTTCTAAATGCAGGGAATGATCTGTGCCAAGGGACACATTTATCTTCTCAATTCTCATACCTGCAAACCTACAAGCCCTATAAAATGTATGTGTTGAAGTTTTATTTCAGATTCTTGGGAAGAGTGCGGTGAGTTTTTTCAGTGTTTACAGAACAAGTTTTGACCTCTACATATTTGACCCTTATAATTTACCTTCATGCATTTACCTAATGTTAACAAGAAATTCGAATATGAGCAAATCAGATTGGTTGTACCCCCTCCTCCCAATTTTTCTCAAGGAGGTTTTACTGACTTTTACCTTCCTAAGGCAGCAAGGTCAGGAATCTAAATCTGCCTCTTTGGAGACCAGTAAACACATTCAGTATCACGGAGCTCCCCTGTTTCTTTTCACAGAAGGATAAGAGAAGTCATGAATTCACAGTGAAAATTAGCTCCTCAATTTGGCATTTGCTGACATCAGCCCCCACTGAACTTCCTATGTGTGCATAAAAGTTATCTCAGACCCAGAAGAACACCCAAGAACCTCTGGGCCCAGAAATTTATTAATTGCTCATTTTAGCTCAAGATGAAAAAGCAAATGCATCAAGCCAGCCTATGAGGCGAAGAGAAAGTGAGCAAGGAATCATTTAATACTGGGAGAACTATCCTCTCATCCAACAGTCATTTAACTGGGGCGTGGAAATGGAGGCCCAAGGAGTGGGAGGTTGTCCTGAGCCTGGGGGCGGGGCCTGGCCAGAAGCTGCTGAAGAATCAGGTAGAAGGCGGTGAGGAGGAGCTGGGTGACTGAGCAAAAGCATTTTGGGGAACTGATCCCTCAAAGTTAGTATCTGATGTACTTCCTCTCCTCCACACTCCGCCCCCACTTGCCCTCCTCGCTTTCCTTTTCTCTGTTCTGTTAGGGTGGTGAGTAAGTTGCCAAAAAGTGGGGACATTTCCTGGCCCGTTTGCAACACTGAGAAGTTGCTTTAAGGGAGGCTGGCCCCGTTTTGAGCACTGACTGGGGAAGTGAAGGCAGGCTGGGTACCGTGAGGCAGCCCTGCTCTGGGAGCTGCCCTGTCCGCCCTCCCTGTCTCCCCACAGAACTGCCAGCCACCTGCTCTCCACCTGACCATGTCCTTGGCAGAGGCCATCAGCCTCTGGAATGAAGGGGTGCTGGCAGCTGACAAGAAGGACTGGAAGGGAGCCCTGGAAGCCTTCAGTGCAGTCCAGGACCCCCACTCCAGGATCTGCTTCAACATTGGCTGCATGTACACCATCCTGGGAAACATGCCGGAGGCGGAGAAGGTGAGTGGCTTTGCCTCTCCCTGGGGGCCTCCTCCTTGTGACTCTGTAATTAGTGGTTCTCAACCCCACTGCACTTTAGAAACCTCCTGGGAGGTTTAAAAGAACTCAAGCTGCCCAGGCCCCACCCCCATGGATCCTTATTGAATCGGTCTGGGAAGGGGCCAGGTAGTTTTAAAACGTCCCTAGCTGGTTGTAATAGGCTACTGGGGACTGGAGCACCAACTGTGGGTTCTGCTCTCCTTTCTTCTCCATCTATTAAATTCAAATCATTCTATGCTCATTCTTTAACACTTGTATGGCACATTCTGCCCCAGTTGTGTTTCCTTTTGCTAAGCCTCCTGAACTCAGGGTCTCACTGTTTATCTTACTAGAAAACCCCTCTCTTGGTTTCCCAAGAAGTTCATGTGTATCAGTTTTGCCTGTGCAATAGATCAAGAGAGGGACTTAAGAAAAATTAGTTTCCTCTGAATTGACAATTCTGATCATTTATGCGGGAAGACTCTCAAAAGAATTCTGAGACTGGCAGAAGATCATATTGTGATTGATTATTGATGTCTGCCAAAGACACGGTTTGCATATTTCAGCATCTTTTTCAAATTTTGTGTTCTATCTTATCTCCCAAGTGTGGGGTTGAGCATTTTCAATAATAACTTTTGGAATTGGTCATGGTAACCTGGACAAAGTGTAGAGTTTGGAAGTAGAAGATCTAGAACCAGATCTGACCTTTGCCTCTCTCTGGACCTATGGTCTTCAGCACACCATGTACACTTCCAGCTCTCAGTTTCCTGAAGGGTTAAACATCAGGAGAATTAAGTGACGCACCGACTATTAAAGTGCAGTGTAACCTCACAACACTATGTAAATGTTAGTTCTTCTTTTTACCTTTTACTGCAAGATTATACAAGGCAGAGTGGACAAATATTTGATCCCCCCACTGCTTAAAGAGCCAGTTCCTGCCACAGTCATGCTCATAGAGACGAACTGTGAGCCAAAAGGAGAGAGCAGAGAGTAGCTGTTAATGTCTGCACAGATTGGCAAGTCCATCTCGGGCACTGGTGTGGGCAGAGGGGAGCAGGCAATCACCCTCCACCCCCTTTCAGGGGCATGCAGAGGGCTGAGCAAAAAGCATCAGATTCCAAAGGCTTACAGAGACAAAGTACACATTGTGAGAAGAGGTTGGCAAAGAATGGCAGCTAAGCCATTGGCAGCAGGGATTATTTGCACATACCCCTCCCAACCTCCTGGTTTCTTGGCAGGGCTGTGCAGGACACCCCTCTTCTCGCTGCTTGCTCCCATGCCTTCCTGGCATTGCTCTCAAGCTCTCCTTGCATTCTTCCACTTCTGGGCTTCTCATTCTCTCTGCTTTTCCTGGGTTTCCTGTCTTGAGTACTTACTAGTAGCATTTTATATGAATTCTTATTTGTTATTACTGTAATTGTTTCATATTTATATAGTAAACTTATGTAACAAGTAAAATACTGTATATAAAAATTACTTATTCTTTCCCTTTTTAATTACTTTTGTTTTCTTAATCCTGCCAGTAATGTTGAAAACCAGTGAGTATATCCTCATTTTACAAAAAAAGAAAAACACAGATTCCAGGACATGCCACTGGGGGAGGTGACAATAAGGGGTGTTCTGACTCTGGGTGTTGGATTCCTGAACCTCCCCCATCTTCAAGATGTCAACCATTCTCATGACTCTTCCTGTTCACCCTCTAGCCCATCTCACTCTCCTCACTGCCTGGCTCCTTGGCCAAGTGCAGACCCTTCTTATCTCCACAGGCTTTCACCAAAAGCATTGTCCGGGACAAGCACTTGGCAGTGGCCTACTTCCAGAGAGGGATGCTCTGCTACCAGATGGAGAAGTAAGTGGTCCGGTGTCTCAGAAGCTGGGCAAGTCCAAAGAGAAACCTCAGGTGGGAAGTCGGGGAGGCTTGGTGCTGCTGCACTTGGTGTCCAGCCTGTAGGGAAGCTTTGCCCAGCCTGTTGGGAAGCTTCTCTGGATGGTTGAGCAATAAATCAACATGAGGCAGAAGCCCCCCCCAACCCCCCCCCCCCAGGAGGGCAATCAGCCCTGGGCCTAGTTCTAAATTTGCTGTGTCATTGCTCACAAGCAGCCTGTGCAGATATGACAGGCCGGCTGTTCAGCCAGCATGGCACCAGATCCCTGAAAGGTCACGGCCTGGGTGGAGCTAGTTGTGAATAGTTGGGCCATCAAGGGAGCACCCATGATGTCTGCAGCAATGAGGTACTGAACTGTCACACAACGAGACTAGCATGGAACCATGTCAAAATGCTGCTTCATTCCAGCAGAATGTGTTTTCAAAGGCCTGGTGTTATGCATTCCATGAAATATAATTCAGCCACCCAAACATGAGAATACAAACTATTAACATTATATGTGAATGAAGATTTTAATGCAGATACATAAGTAGCAGATATTTAATATAGAAAATGTTCACTGTAGATTTCAAAACATCAATTCTGTTGCACAGAATAAAGTCTGGAAGGTTATAGACTAAAATATTGTCAGTAGTTCTCTCTGGGTGGAGAAATGATAGGCAGTTCCATTTTCTCCTATCAGCTGATCTGTAATTGTTGGTGTTTACAGTCAGTATGAAATAATTAGTAAAAAAAAATAAATAAATACAAAATGAAAGCTTATGTCAAGTCCCACTTCTCTCCCCCAAATACTCTAATCACAAATATACAAATAACAAAGGAGAGATATTCTAAGCATTGATTTAAATGTTTTAGGTGATGGCAAATTAACCCTTTTTAGAAATTGTTACATTTGCATGCCTAGTTCTAGGAAGAATTCTAAGTAGAATTCAGTTGAGGCTAATGAAGAACTCTAAAACAGTGAAAACTATTGTGGGGTGTGTGCACACACATATGCACACACACAGAAACATGTGAGGCAGCGTAGAGAGCAGGCTACAGAAAATGTCCAGTCACTGCGGAGGAACTGGCCTTGATCCTGTGCAACCTTGAAAGGCTTGGATCCTTGGGGTGGTCAGAAATAGAGTCTTTAAAGCTCCTGGGCTCAGCGTTGCTAGGGGCAACTGCTAGAAGCTCAAAGGATTTCCAAGATGTAGATGCAGTCAGTTACCTGAATAAGTAAAAGCAGGAGTGAAGATCCCCCCTCCCCCAGAAAACCAGAGGTGATCTAGGGAGAAAAAGCCTAGGGGGAGAGAGGACATACACATGCCTGCCTTCCCTTTCATGGCGTCAAGCCTCTAAAAACCTCTGTTCTCCTTCTTAAGTCCCTCTCTGCTCCTTCCCCTTTCTCATTCCCCTGAGTCTCCAGATTCAGAGAATACACAGGGAGAACTGAGCCTAAAGCCTCCAGCTGATCCAGCATTTCAAAAGACAAGCTCGAATGTCATCTTTTAATCAACTCTCACAACCTCTAAAGAGGACACTGTCAAAAGAGGGAAGTTCCCAGAAGACGTTTCTAAGTGAAAATGATCCTCAGTCATTTCTGAAGGTGTTCCCAAGTGAGGAGGGCTCAGGTTTTGAGTGAGTTAGAAAGATTTAAGCTTTTGTTAGTCTGTGATGGATAACAGTTAAATCTGAGAGAAAAATCTACCAAAGTTTATCTTTAATTCAACAACCATCTATTAAAGAAGTAACATAAATGAGACTATTCCCATCCCTGACCTGACTCCTTTTCTTTGCTTAATCTGTGTGTGGGTGACGTACCCACCCCACCCCCGCCAAGTTCTACTCTTGAATTTTTTCCTGTTTACTAATAGAGCAGTGGTTGTTTTTCACTATTACGAAAGGATATAATACACTGCATATGTATACTATATACTACATTTAACACACGCATAACATACATATGGATCTAATATACTATTATAAGAGGCTATAATACACCACACAAATGTACTATTTATTACATGTAACATACATATAGAAGTAATATACTATTATAAAAGCATTAACTCAGGACAACCAAAGAGAAGAGATGCGTGGGCAGGTATGGAGTGAGTGTGGGGCACCCGTGCCCTCTCCAGGTCTACCACCTCCTGGTATCTCCATGTGTTCACCCACCTGGGAGCTCCAGCAGTGATGGCAGGATTTATGGCCTGTCTTCCCAGAAACACATACACACGTACATACATACGTTTACCTGCCATTCCAGGGGGCTCAGTACTCTCTGAACATCTGTTTATGAACTCCTAGGAGTCCGACCTGCCCCCAAGCATTGACTTTCATCTCTAACCAGTCACCTACTGTGTCTATACCTGCGATCCAGCCAGCATTGCTCTTTTCCTAAACCTTGTCAAGTTGGCTTCTTCAATATCCATTAAGTCCACCCACTTTTCTCCATCCCCAATAGCACTGGCCTGGTTTAGATGCTCATTTTTTACCAGGTCTGTGGCCATTCCTCCTAAACAGCCATCATCTGTCTTTTCATATACATTCCAGAACGATCTTGAAGAATAAATGTGAACTGTCTAAGAATGCCCTCTGGATCTCATGAGTACAGGATAAAGGCCAAGTTCCCTTGCTGTTCTCATGTGGTCCAGAGCTGCCTGCCCCCAAAACCCTGCTTCACCTTCCCTGCATTTGCCCTGCCACCTTCAGTCAACCAGTAGGGTGGCGGCTGTTACTGATAATCATCAGACTGGTGTGCTCAGCACACAGACAGCGATCAGTCACTGATGCAAGTGTTTGAAGCAGGGGAAGTGTTTAATATATGGAAGGCACCGGCAGGATGGCCATCCCCAAATCCACCATCCTGATTAAGGGGCTACAGGCTTTTCATAGGGAAGTTTATGGGCAGAAAGTAAGGTAACTGTGTGAGTCATTTGGGGACAGCATTGTCAAGGAAGTGTTTCTAATAAGTACAGACTTGTGCTCACAATTAAGGGCAAGGGTGCCTGGTGTTCGTCCTTCCAGAGGGTTTGTTAATTTCTTGCAAAATAGATTAATCTCTATTTATGCAGTTGGGAGCTCCTCAGCTCCTTTGTGTATAAACAGAGGGGTAGGTTAATGTATGTTAGGATGATAGATGGTGGCCTGAGACTTAGTTGCATGCGGAGTAACCCTATATACTGAGCCCGTGTCGGGCCAGGTTTCAGGACCACTCCCTTCTGTGCCTCCGCCCACGCCATCTGTCTACTCTGTGACAGATATTGGCTCCTCCAGTTGACTCCTTCATCGCTCTGTGAATTTTTTGAGAAGAGAATTGTTTACTGACTCACTCTGATATTTCAGTATCTCATATAATAATTAATCTATGCTTACTGAATTAATTAAATGAAAATGAACAAAATATAGCCTCTGCTTTCAGGCACCCTACATTGAAAAGCAAATCAGCCCACAAGCACTCGTAACTGGAACACCAGCACTGTTAAAAAAATACCTTGGGGAGCTAGAAAAATTGCTTCTTAATGAGTGGGTTAGGAATTCCTTCTGATTATAGTGGGACTTGTTTTTAGGGTGATGATGCTAAGGGAGTTTTTTTCTGTTTCCCCCCCATGTTCCCACATTGTGTTGCTCTTTTGTCTGTAAAGTTCCCAATAGAACAAAGTTGCAGCTCTTCTGAGAAGACAGGGGTTGTCTCAGGGGTGACTGTGACCAGTCTCCTCCCCTCTCTGCCCTGGCCTGTTGTGTGAAGGGGGCTGGAAGCCTTAAGCTATCTTTCAGATCCTGGGCTCTGTGAATCTGTGGGTCGTGATAACAATGGGGAGACCCTCTAGATGAAGCTGGCCGAAGGGCAGCCTGGGTAGCAAAGGCTTTGCCCTGCTGTCATAAAGGTGTTTGACATTTGACTTCTTTGACTTGCTGAAACTCTGCATTATCTGAGAGACAAGTGTTTGAACAGCAGGATTCCAGACTGCAGAGCCTTGGCAGCACAGAACAATCCCGAATGTCAGCAGTGACTAAGAAACCTTCACAGGGATCATTTCAGAAATGAGGATTAGGAACCCCTTGAGCTCAGAACTATGAAAAACCCAGAGGGGTTGCCATGGTGCCCCAGGGGTGTCACTGAGGTGTGGGCATGAAGAAAACATTTACCCCAGCCCAGCAGAACTTGGTAGGAAGCAGCTGCCTCCTGGGCCTCTTTGGGGACACTTGGCTCCAACTGGCACCAGAGAGACCTCCAGGAGGGCTGCCGGGGGGGGGGGGGGCCTCCACAGACTGCACCTCCCAGCGTGCGCCTCCCAGCATGTGGGGCTGTGTTATTGTGGAATTTCCATGCTGAGTTTATTCAGACCATGGGCAGGGGGTGGAGAGGGTTGGGGGGGTGCAGGGAGCAGGGGCGTTAGTGACTGGGGTAGAACTATAATTCAGAGCAATTCCCCAGGGTGGGCAAACAAGTGAGGGGCTGCGGGGAAGCCTGCAGCAGGCAGTGAGGATGGGACAGGGAGGCAGGATGAAGCTTTTAAAGACAAGTTGAATGGGGGACACTTAGCAGGGGTGCCCCCACCCCATTTTAAAGCCAGCTCTTTGAATCATTTGCCACTTCCTTCTCTCTCCCTCCCACCAGGCTCAAATCATTTGAGATCTTGATGGATAGATAAAAGGAGGATTTTGTTGGGTTCACTCAATACCAGGTAGACACAGGCGGTGACATCACAGCTGAAGTTCACCTGCTTAGCCAGCCCCCAGGGCGGAGGTGCCCATGCAGGTTATGCTGACAGCGCTAAGGTGCCTTCAGGCGATTTCCAGCACCCACACACAGGCAGTGGTTCACAGAGGGGACCCCCCCCAACAGAACACCTCCTTTCTGCCTGGCCCCTCATCTTGGCTCAGTGAGAGGAAGCCAGGCACCCAGTATCTAGCTTAGAAAGAACAGGCCTCCTTACCTTCTCCCCCTTGGTAGGGATCCCACAAAGGTGTGGAAGTGACCTGAAATATTTTCTGCTTCTGCTTCTCAGGGGACGGCCTGTGTGCTTTTCATAGGGTTATGGCGGACAAGGACACATGAGAGGAAGCTGCCCTCTGTTTCAGTCCCAGGCTGCCTTCTCCCTTCATTCCTGTAGCCACTGCTGCCCTGGTGTGAGTCACTTCAGACCAAACGGTGACAGAATATAGTGTCTACTGAGCGTGTAGCTTCCTCCCCTCTCCACCCGTCACTTGGGGGGCATGTTCCTGAGGATGCTCCCGGCCAGCCTGCCCTCCTGGTCAGCTCTGAACTTTGCTGAGATAGTGTTTCAGCTTCCACAACTGTGTATTTTTTTTTTCTTCAGGAATGTATTATCTTAGCAGTTTAACCTGCATAAAAAGTCATAATAGACTTTTTAGATAATAATTGAAATAATTATAAGTTAGTAGATGTCTTAATGATTCTGCTTAGTTGTTTTCATTTACTTGTTTGGTAGATTTTTATTTTATTAATTTGTTCATTGTTTACATGTCTGTATGGCTTTGGGGTTACGTTTTTATACCTCCACATGTGCTCGTGCTTCATGCACCCTTCACAAAGCTTCCTGTGCCCTTCCTCCCCTCCCCTTCCACCCTCCTCAACCATATATTCTTTTGTTTTGTTTTTTTTGTTTGTTTGTTTTGTTTTTTGTTTTTTTATTGTTATTTATGTCCTTTACATTTTGTATTCCCCTTGGGCAGCCCACCACCAATTCACCCGTGATCCATCTCCATGGTCCCCTGTATTCTCCTCTTTTCCATTTTGTGCCCTTATCCTCCCCTCCCCCCACCCCACCGCTGAGTGTCTCTCTCCCACCCGGCCTCCCTATAGTCCTGTTATAAGTGAAACCATTCGATATTTTTCTTTTTCTTTCTGGCTTATTTCACTGAGTATGATCCCCTCTAATTCCATCCATGTCTCTGCGAATTGCATGTGTTTATCTTCTTTGAATGTTGAATAGTATTCCATTGTGTGTATGTACCACATCTTCTGGATCCAATCATCTATGTTTGGACATCTGGGTTGCTTCCATACCTTTGCTATTGTGAACAGTGCCGCAATGAACATACGGGTACATGTATCCTTTCGGATTAGTGTTTTTGTGTACTTTGGGTAAATGCCCAGAAGTGTCAGCCATATATTCTTATCACCTGATAATACCTAATACACAATAGAACTGTGAGCATAACGATTTAATTATCAGAGTTTTAGTGCTGAAAAAATAAAATAATAACGATAGTAAAAGCTATGCATGTGAGCCAGGCACCCTCCTAAAACATCTGAACGCTTCCTCTCATTTACTTTTTACAGCAATCTGTGAGGCAGGTGTTATTATTAGTCCCTAATTCTAAACAGAGAAGTTACATAATTGGTCCTTTGTCACTAGAGAACGACAGTCAGGACTCAAATCCATGTGGCTTGGCAGCAGGCATTAGATCCAGACCACACTCTTGCAAGTGCCTCATCTTCTGGGGCCCTTGAATAGAATATGCCCCTGGTGCAGAACATGCCCCTATGTTAACTCCGTGGGGCCCAAGGCTGGGGTGTCATTGGCCCGGGGCTCCTGGCTGGTGGCAGAGCTGATGGATCTGGTTCCACCTCTCAGCCGCGGTTCTAGGACACCTATCACCCCTTCAGGTTCCCACTAGCCCATGCCCAAATTGCAGGTCGCCTCCAAGAGAAACCCCCCTGGCAGCTCTAGGTCAGACAGTGCCCTAGGGACTTTGGTCCAGTTTTCCCAGGGTGGAGGCCACAACTGGACACCAAGATTTGTTCCTGCCAGGCCGGGAGCTGGAGCGGGGCTGGGGACATCAGCCCCACACACCTGGAATCAGTCAACAGCACCCACCCAACAAAGCCCAAGTGGTGTCAGAAATTCATCCTGATTTAAGTGTGCAGTTTCTTTTTTTTCTCCCCCCAAGTGTGTGGCGGAGGGGGCGGGAAGCAGAGACTGAGAAGGCCACCAAAGCGAGAGTCAGGGTGGAAAAAGATGAAGCCAGAGGAGGCAGCTCTGGGCAGGAGGGTGCTGACCCTGGGCCCCTCAGAGCTGTCAGGCTGGTCTGACTTAAATGGCTGAGCTGCTGGCTCTGCCTGGAGCTCTAGGGGAGGGGGAGGGGGAGGGCCCTGCTGGAAAATGATAAGATGAGTTGTCAGAAAGGTGAGTTGTCAGCAGTGAACAGCAAAGAAAATCCCTGCAATTGCCGGAGACTGGCGTTCCATTCAGAGTTGGGGGTACCGTTCACACAGAGTTCTGTGAAATACTGGGGCTCAGACTTTGGGACAAATGAGAGCATATGGAAAGGACTTGGAAAGACTTGTCCTGTGAGGTGGATGGGAAAGGGGAGTCGGCACGCAGGTTTACTCCGAATGCCCGATATCCCACATGCTCCGCACCCTGGACCCATTACTCGTCTCCCTCTGGCCCGCAGATATGACTCAGCTATTAAAGACCTAAAGGAGGCCTTGACTCAGCTTCGAGGGAACCAGCTGATAGACTACAAGATCCTGGGACTGCAGTTCAGGCTGTTTGCCTGTGAGGTGAGGAGGAAGGGCCCAGCCCGGCAGTAGTGGCCGGGTGGCTTGGCTGTGAGAAGCGCTTGGATCTGTTGACGCCTCTGTCAAAGAATCACTCAGCCTGGATCAGGGCCATACCTGCAAATGAAAACAAGGCTTTTGTTGAGGTCCTTCCAGGATTGCAGTTAGCAGGGCCTTGCGGATGTTCCAATGTGGGAAGTGCCCATAGTCAGAGCTGCCTCCTATAGGTGAGCTGATAAGATTCATTAAAAGGAGGGTAAGAAAATGTGCCGAAGGGAGGGGATGTCTGTACGTTAGTGCAGGAAGGGAGATAATCACCCTCCTTGCAGCGGAGATCTACAGCATTTATCAGTCCCTGGGAGAAGCTGGGTGCTGTCTCACCGAACTCCCCAGCAACTGTGTCAGGACATGAATTTGTTGGAGTTGATATATGTGGTTGTGGGGTTGTCACCAAGTGGTCAGGCGGCTAGACCCCCACTAGTCCTACCTGCCTACTGCCCTGTCACCACCTTTTGGATATTCCTTTTATTGATTTTGATTTCAGAATTGCTTAGACACTGCCCCTTCTTCTGCCTCCCCTCCCTCCGCCCCAGCCTGAAAAAGGCATTTTGCATCCTATGCCTTGGGATTAAGGTTTTCCCTTTGGAAAAGGACAGATGGATTATTTTAGGATCAGGCATCCTTGGTTACCTGGGGAGTCTGCATTCTGTGAACGTGAAGTTCAAGTTTTGCAGAAACGGGTTTGCTGGGCTCTCCAAGGTGAGGCTGGGCCCAGTGTGTTGGCCCATGAAAGCAATCATAATAATTTGCATAATGCAGGTTGACAAGCTATTTGCTCAGCATGATACTAACAAATCTGCACTCCTGAGTTCGCAATCCACGCAAGACCTGCTGTAACCTTAGTTGGAGGCCAAGCTACAGACCACGCTCTTGGCTATGAATGGTTCTGGCCCTGTGTGCTTGGTTGACACCCAGAGAGGGAGAGTGTCTGGCACAGATCTGTCTCCTGCTCAGAGAACAGCTCAAAGCACACACGTAGGAAAGGTTTCCATAGGAGGACAGCTTATTTTCTGCATTACCAAAAGGGAGAAACTGGACTGCTTTGACTTCACAAATTCAAGTAGTTCTCTAACCAACTTGTCTCTCCTCCTCTCCCCCTAATACACATGAGTAGCTTTAAAAACTAAATTCCCTGCAAAGATCATAGATCTTTATATAGAAGATCACTGGGGAATAAAAGCCCTGGACTGTAGTTTCTCAGACAGGAGAAGCCAAGGGTTCCCAGGGTGGTTCAGGACTAATAATAAATTCCACCATTGCCCAAGTCCCTGGGGACACGTCCCGTCCAGCCCCCAGAGCAAGCTAATAGTTTACTTCACTTCACAGAAGTTCAGGGAAATTAGACTGCAGTGGGAACTGGCTGGCATTTGACCAGCTTCCCCATGGACCATGTCACTATTGACATATGGGCCCAGAGAATTCTGTGTGGTGGGATTGTCCCATGCATTGCAGGGCATTTATTTATTTATTTTAAAAAATATTACTTATTTATTTTTGCTTAGAAGAACTGGGTTGTAAGCCAGAGGTACAGGGGCGGGGAGCGGTGAGAGGATTCACCAGAGAGAGAGTAGGGAACAGAACAGGCAGATCTACTGAAATTCACTGCTGAGGGGAGCAGCGGGTGAGACAGGAGAGTCTGCTGCGCCATGTGGGTCAGCTCCCTGGCTGGGACTCGAACTTGGGCCTTCGCAGTGGGCCATAGCCGTGGAAGCACTGAGACTTAACCTTAGGCCACCAGGGCTGCCCTGAGGATATTTAGCAGCATTCCTAGCCTCCTCCCACTAGGTGTCAGGAGCACCCCCAACCCCAGTGTGATGACCTAATGTCTCTGGATATTACCAGTCACCCCTGACTGAGAACTTACTTAGATTAAAGGGTTGGGGGACCAAGTAGCTCCAGAGGAAGAATTATAAAACACTGGCATCAAAGCAGATTGACATGGGAAGCAGCTCACTGGCACCCCCAAAGAGTTAGAATTGAAAGACATCTTCCCCTGCCACATGGGCATTGTTCTTTCCCTGAAAAGAAGGCACGTGAAGACCCGGCATGTGGAGGCCCTTGTGTGCTCAGCCTCCTAGCAGGCCCCAAACAGCGCAGCCCGTGCACGTTCTCTGCGCTCCCACTGCGGGCCCAGCAACTGAACCCAGTGCTTTATGGGAATCATTTCATTTATTCCTTATAACAATCTAGAGGCAGGAAACTTATTGCCACCACCTGACATGAAAAGGAGGCTACACAAGCACACAGCCCAAGCGACCGGTCTTCACCCGCCACTATCTCCACTGCCCGCACACAATCCAGGCAGACCAGGCCCTTCTCTGGCTGCGCCTCAGCTCAGCAGCTGCGTCTCCCCTCAGAGGCCTTGGCCACCTACCTCCACCCAGCCCAGGCATCAGGCTGTGACTCATGACTGTCACCTCTGAAAAGCTTGCAGCAACCCCTAGCTGTCCAGTTCTTCCTCTACATGTTAGCATGTGACCAAGGGGTCTCCAGGGACCCCCAAACGTGCATGCTCTAAAGGGATCTGGCCATCTGTGCACACAGAGGGAAAGCAGACACTTAGTGAAAGCTCTTTTTAATACTACAACCAGTGTACATAGAAAGGGACGAGAAGAGACGATAATACCTTTCCCATTAAAATACCCCAAATTATCCCTCTTCTCATGGGCAAATGCCCAGCCGAAAGGGCTGGTGAAGCCCTAAATCTTGCCACAAGTCAAGGCACCTTCTGGTGGAAAAACACAAGAAAGGGGTGAAAAAGGCCGGACAAGTGTGGGACAAAGGAACAAAATCAAAGTATAAATCAAAATATTGTCTCTCACATGTCTCTTACCCACGTGCCTCTTCCAAGTGTCTCTACATGTCTCTTCCATGTGTCTCCTCCCAGTCTCCTTCCCAGCAGTACCAGGGTACAAGTTGGGCTGCAAAAGTCAGAGAGCACCAGTCCCCTTGTGTTCAGTTCTATGTCAAGGATGGCCGTCTGACCGCCCCCTCTGTGCCCCCCACCAGCCCCTGCACAGGAAGCCAGTTCATGGAGCTCTGGGTCTTCAGCCCGAGGTGGCTGCAAGCCAGTGGGGGTGGGGAGAATGGGCCCGTTCACTGCACTGCTCCCTCCCCTTTTCTGGAGATGCCTCCGTAACACACACATGATGGAGGAGCCCTCAGAACACGGTCCACTCTCCTTAAGAAGGAACGAACCCTCTTGTGATTGCCATCTTGATTTTCTTTTGCTCTCTATTATTTTTCTACCTTTGCTTGAGAATTGTTTTTACTTTTGTAGTTTGTATTACATGGATGCATCCAAACGATTATTTGCTTGTAAGTTGTGAAATAATAATAAAACAAACACTTGTGAACTCACTGCCGCACTGAAGACCTGGAAAATGATGACAATTGCTGACTGCTGCCCCTCCCCTCCAGGTGAAGGTCTGTCCAGGATTTAGCCACTGGACTCTTCAGCCCCACTGGGCCCATGGACTGTGTCTTGCCCCATTGCTCTGTCCCAGTTTTACCACTCCTGCTCTGGATTGAGTTCTGTTGGTGCGGGACTTGCCTTGGGAACCCTCTCTCCCCACCCCACGCCTGTATTTTATCCCCAGCTCTTCAAGGGGCCTTGAGCAAGTCCTTCTTCTTGCTACTAAAGCAATGCAATTGTTTCCTGGTCCCTCCTGACTGACATGGTGTTGGGAGAATGCAGGTGATGCTGGTTTCCTGCCCTGCACGGTGTACTCTAGATGCTGTGCTTGTGCTGGACGGAACATGATAACAACGTTGCTTGTGTCCTGTTTGAGATATTCCCAGGACAGCTGAGGGAGACAAGTCAACAGACGGTGCTGTGAGTCCATTTGCAAGCTCTTCCTTGGGACCAAGTTTGGAGCAGCCTCAAGTTTTACGCTGTGGCCTGTTCTTTTCCAGGTATTATATAATATCGCTTTCATGCACGCCAAGAGGGAGGAATGGAAAAAGGCTGAAGAACATTTAGCGCTGGCCATGAGCATGAAGTCTGAGCCCAGACATTCCAAAATCGACAAAGCCATGGAATGTGTCTGGGTATGTAGCCTGGCGAGGCTTTCCCTGGACTTTCATTTGGTTCACTAGACACAGAGATTGAGACGCCATTAAAGTGGGGCTTTTCCTTCCTCTGCGATCTTAATAATTCCGATTTGGGGGTGTATTTCCACGTAGAATCCTCATTCTGGTGGTGCTGGGGGGGCCAAGGCTTAGAGGTCACGACAGCAGGACCCTGGCTCGGCCCCTGCCAAGTGGGGCTCACAGCAGTACAGGGTCAGAAGGACGCTGAGGCTGGAATTGGGCACACGGGCAGAAGCTGTGTCGCTTGTTCACCACCAAGTCCTTGAGGCCTCAAGGCACCATGCCAAGCACATGGTGGCCCTCACTGCCACTGCATTGATTACATGAGTGGGTATCCATCCAGTGGATGGAGAAGGTTTGAAATCTGATTTTAAAACACTAGGAACAGGGCCTCCCCGGTGGCGCAGCGGTTGGGCGCTGCGCTGTGGAGCTGTTGGCCGCGGGCGATGCCGGTTCGATGCCCAGCCGGGGAGAATCCCACATGGTGCGGCAGACCTCTCCTGCCTCGCCCGCTGCTCCCCTCAGCAGTGTATCTCTGATCTGCCTGTTCTGCTCCCCACTCTGTCTCTGGTGAACCCTCTCACCGCCCCGCGCCTCTGGCCTGTACCCCAGCTTGTATACATAAAAAATAAAAATTCTTTAAAACACTAGGAACAAGGGGACTCATGCTGTAGCCTGTCTCTCCATGCCAGCCCGCATGACAAATGCCAGTCCCAAGAGAGAACTGACCGACATGGCTTTGCTTGTGTCCAGAGCCGCCCTCCAGTGGCAGCTCCATGCAAGCCGCGCGGGGCATGGGGCAGGTCCTGGGGAAAAGAGGGCTGCTGGGCAAGCAACACAGCAGGTGTCTACACAGCCTGTCAGGACAAGGCGGTGCTCACCCCACTGTTTCTACCTTAGACACTCTGACGTAATCAGTTTAGTCCTTCGCATTTGGAAAAGGTACTTTTGAGGGTGATCTCAGTGATCCTGCGTCCATTCTAGGATGGGTACTGGACAGGTAAGGAAATATGATGCTCTCTGTGTTCTAGAAACAGAAGCTGTATGAACCAGTGGTGATCCCAGTGGGAAAGCTGTTTCGACCAAATGAGAGACAAGTGGCTCAGCTGGCCAAGAAGGATTACCTAGGCAAGGCCACGGTGAGTGGGGTTACTCAGCTCTCCCTGAGTCTCCTGCGGCCAGAGTACAGTGGAGAAGATTCAGGAGAGTGTTTTCTTGCTGTGGTTCTGCCCTGGAAGGACAGGGAGAGGCTTGCTGATGGGGTGCAGGCTGCTGAGAGACGGGCACAGGCTTCTGGTTTATTTTCCCCAGGTAGCTCTTCTTCCTCCCTTCCTGCCTGACCCTGGGTTTGAGGCTCAAGGTTAATTCCAGGACATTGGGTCTTGGTGACTGAGCCAATGGAGAGAAAATACAGCTACAGGGCACTTGCTAACTGGGGAGAGGACACTAGGGAAATAGCCCTGCTTGGCATCCTCTGGCTAAACACTCCTCTTGAAGCCTCATGGTGATAAGATCCCTTTTTAAACGGTGCTTCTATTGAATCCAGCTTGTAAATCCTTTCAGAGATGGTCTAAAACTGCATTTACTCTGAGCCACTGGTAGGGCCTAAAGTTGCCTGGGGAACTGCAGGGTAACTGGGCCTCAGGAGCAAAGTGTAAGAGAGCAGCCTCAGTCATGGGCACACCTCAGTATCTATCAAGGGATGAACGGACAAACAAAAGTGTAATATAGCCACACAATGGAATATTACGCAGCCATAAAAAGAGTGAAGTACTAACACACACTACAACATGGATGAACCTTGAAAAAAATGATGCTGTGTCAAAGAAGGCAAACGCAAAGTCACATGTCTACCTGTATGAATGATCTGGAATGTGCAAGTAAATGCGCAGTAAGAGAAAGCAAATTGGTGATTGATTGCCAGGTACTAGGGGCAGGGATGTAAATTAACTATTTAATGGACATGGTACTTTATTTTGGGATGATGAAAATGTTTTCGAACTAGATAAAGGTGGTGGTTTACTAAATACAGCATGATGGATCACTAAATACCACTGAAATACTCACTTTATTTATTTAAAAGTTTTATTGAAGTAACATCTCGTTATATAAGTTTACATTGGTATAAAAAGTCCACATCTGTATATACCACATTCCATTCATCTCTAAAACTCCAATTCTTTCACTGTACAATGACCTCTTATATCTGAATGACCCACTCCATGTCCCCCTTCCCTTCTGTTCATCATTAATTTGGTCTTGGAGCATAGACGTTTATTTCTGTTTTATTTGTTTATTTCATTCACTTGTTTTGTTTCTTTAATTGTCACATGAGTGAAATCATACTAAACTTTGTGTATCTGTTTTCCTTGGTCTGACTTGTTTCACTAAGCATAATACCTTCTAGGTCCATCCATTGGAAAGGTTTCCTCTTTGTTTCTATAGCTGAATATTATTCCATTGTGTGTACGTACACACACAATGTCCATTCATCTCTTAATGGGAATGCAGACAGTTTCCAACTCTTGGCTACTATAAATCTGCAGTGTTACTTTAAAATGGTTAATCTTATGCTAGGCCAATTTCACTTCAATAAAAAAATTCAAAGAGAAAGAGTTAGGGGAGTGGGACAGATACACATTTCTAGAACTTTTAACCTAGGTGCCAGCAATCCAAACCTTAGCCACTCTCCATTCCTGGAGCCAGGCACCAGTCAGGAAGGACTGAGGGTGTGAGAAAGGTGAGGGGTCTTGGGAAGACCATTGAAAGATGAGAAGTCATGATGGCAGGGTCCTCATGCCTTCCTTCCTTGATTCCAGGTGGTGGCTTCTGTGGTGGACCAAGACAGCTTTTCTGGGTTTGCTCCTCTGCAGCCACAGGTGAGGCAGCCCTGTCCTCCTCCACGGTCCCCAGGTTTCAGATTTCTCTGTGAAACATCTGACTGGGAACAATGTTTGTGCTGAGTGGCCTCATTTAAGGGCTTTTTAAGGGCGAGGGGAGGGGGAAGGGAAGGTGTGCCTGGCCGTTCCTGGTCACATGACCAGGTGATCATGTCACATGACATGAAACCTGTAACCCGGTACCATGAATGGTAGGGATAAGGCGGTTTCAGGTTAAACCTCAAATCCCCAGAAACCAGCTCCTTGCTTCCCCCACAACACCAGTCTTATTTCTCTAAGTTCTAAGATGTCTTCTGTTGTCTCTCCTGAAGCCTTGACCGTTCTCTCAGAAAACTGAAATGCATGCTCTTGAAGGCTTTTTGACATAGCCTCTTCTCGGACACAGGGGCTGTTCAGAGTTCTCTGGCTTCACCCATCCACTGCATACAGGAGATTCCCCTGGGATTGGCAGAGTCCCCAGAGTGACCCAAGCTGTTTCAGGAGATGGTTCCAGATGGGTGGGTTGACAGTGAGTGTAGAAAGGTAAAGGCAGAGCTTCCTGGTGAAGCTCTGGGAGAGTTTTGGCAAGTCAGGCTCAGGAAAACACAAGCTCTGTGGCAACAGAACCATGAGGGGTAGGCGTGGGGTCAGCACTAGCAGAGGGAGGGGTCCTGCCAGCTCACAGCCAGCTGGCCACTCCCCAGGGAGCCCTGACAGCCCACCAGAGACAGATACTGACCACTGGCTTGGAATGGGACCAACCGTCTGGAAGGCAGGATGAGCAACAGAGACAGGGACTTGAGATGCTTGGGTCCTTCTTCACAGTGAGGTTGAAGAAAGCCTTGTCGGGAGAGGTGCCCTGGGTTTAGGGCAGCCAGAGGACTCGAGAGGCGAAAGAAACCCAGGGCGCTCACTGGACCCGATGGCAGGCAGTGCAGAACAGGAGACAAGTACTGAAAGGAGGTTTTTGCCTGGTCAGTGGCTCTTGAGCTGATTCTAATACCCACAAATAAGACTGTACTTTCAGGGATCATTTCTACAGTTGGTTAAATACCCGAGTGTCAATGACAGAGCAGACATTAATAATAGAACAGAGTTTTCAGAACTGTCCTTGGAAAAGGACAGAGCTCAAGGTCAAAAGTGCACTCGTGATGACATATTGCTCCGAGACAGTTAAAAGTCTCCAGAAACCAGGTCCGCTCAAGATGACTTGCTGTGCTGGGGAAACCTGTACCCAGGGAGCTGGTGGGAGGTGTTATTTTCCTTTATTTAGTCAGGGTACACAGCGGCCTCTCCCTAGGCGGTGTTCTGAGGGAGCCAGAAATGCTTTCTTTGATTTCCGGCCTGGAAGGAGGCTCAAATTACCATTAACAGTCTGTTCTCCCTCCCCCCTCTCCTTATTGTCTGTCCCTCTTCACTTCTCCTTAATGTTCAATAGGCAGCTGAGCCTCCACCCCGACCCAAAACCCCAGAAATCTTCAGGTAAGTTGGATGTGGATCAACATGCAGAATACCTGAGGTCCAAGCCTGAGGTGATGGCAATAAAAGGGCGAAGTGAATGAAGCGGGGCCAGGGGCCATGTCTTGTGGGATTTAGCCTGGATGTTGACTCCTGTATTCAGGGCTAGAATGGAATATGATGGCTCGTGTGTCTCGACTGTGGTGACCCCTGGGGCCTGGCTGCAGCTGCACTGTGTCCCCATGCCCCATGTAGTGAGGTGTCCTCTGCAATAGCCCCAAGTAACAGGCCCAGGCTGGGACATGAGTTCCCCTCCGAAGAGGGGGAGCTGTACTCTGACGTCAGGCGAGCTGATGGGGAAGCTATGTGGCATCTGTGTGTGTGTGGTGGTGGTGGGGGTTTCACTTGCTGTGGGTACGTTTTCTAAAGAAGAGGAAGGACTCAAGAAAAAGAAGTCATTCTTCCGTGAGATGAGAAACAAAGGGTACCATAACCTATAGTTTTCTTGAGAATTTGCTCTAAGTAAGAAGCAAGCCTAGTTCCCCCAACCAACAAAAAAATATCAAGAGTGTGAAAGTACCGTAGTAATGAAAGTACATTACAGTACTACATTACTGTAGTAATGAAAGTACTGAGCAACTGTAATAATGAGGGGGCTGGATTGGCTCATTCTGAAACTCTGCCAGCAGAGTCTGTAAGCTGGAAACTAAAAGGAGGGCTGAAGGTCAGCAAGAGGGAACCCTAAGCCCAGGGTGAGTGAGGGAGACTTGAACCCCACACATCAGGCAGCCTTGAAGCCAGTCACACATTCCCAGCACAGTGGAGCCCCAGGACCCTGAAGGGCAAAGCGGGTCTCCAAATGGTGAAAGGAAACAACAGTGCAGCCCCCACAGCCTGGCAGCCTCAGAGCCGCTACACCCCCCCAGACCCCACCTTTCACCCCCTCCCAGCTGTACCTGGACCACTGGGCTTGGGGGGGTTTCTCCCCCTCCCTCACACCTCTCTCCCCAAGTGGCTCTCACTTGTCCTCCACCTGGGGCCCTTTCCCTCACCTCGATCCCCGACCAGCTCAGCTGGGACTTGGGAGCGGGCCAAGCACACAGAAGCCTTCTGTCCAGAAGCGAAGGGAGGCCGGGAGGGCAAGTTTCTTTTGTTCTCGGCTCCCTGCACCTGTAATCACCGAGCTCATTCACAGGCGGCCTAGTCCCCCGGGGAGCCCCGCCAGGCAGCCCCCTGCGCAGAGTCACACTGGCGATTACATGTGGTGTTAGAGGGGACCTGGAGGGAGTCCTCAGGCCCCCGGGCCCCTGTGGCATCCGAGGGGGTCATGGGATCCGACCTGGACACTGGCAGGTCATGGCGTCTCCCTCCCACCCCCCGCAGGGCTCTGGAAGGAGAAGCTCATCGAGTGCTCTTTGGGTTTGTGCCAAAGACACAAGAGGAGCTCCAGGTCATGCCGGGGAACATCGTCTTCGTGTTGAAGAAGAGCAACGATAACTGGGCCACGGTCATGTTCAATGGGCAGGTGCTCAGGGCCCAGGGCAGGGTGGGGGTGGGGTGGGGGCTCTGGGCCTTGGGCCCTGGCCGCAGTGGCAGTGCCTGCGGAGGCTGGTCGGTCACCTGTGCTGTGTCCGCCCCTCCCCTTCTTCCGGGCGCTGTGCTGCTCTGCAGGGCGGGCTCTCACGGGGCTTCTTGCCTCCTTGGTCTCATGCTATGATGCGCTGCAGAAGGGGCTTGTTCCCTGTAACTACCTCGAACCGGTGGAGCTACGGATTCATCCTCAGCAGCAGCCCCAGGTAATGCAGCGCAAAGGCCTGACTCTTCCCCTGCCATGGCTAGACCCCGGGGGGGGGGGGCAGAGGGAAAGAGGTGCAGCTGTGATCACTGAAGAGTCACTCTCCGAGCAGCCTGGAGTTGGCACCGGCTGCCCAGAGCTGCCCCCAGGGAGAAGGGAAAAGTCCAGCTGGGCAGAGTGGAGGCTGTTGGGTGGACCCCTATTGGGACCAGCCATTTCTGTGATTCTTCCCAGTCAAGGTGGAACCCCAAATCAATTGTTTATAGAGGTTGGGTTTTCCCAGAGGTGTCCATTTCATTGGGAGAAGAAGATTCACGGTGTTGGCTGGTGGAATGACATTTGGGGAGTGGAGGGAGAGAGAGTGCTGCTCTAGAGCAGACTGTGAGTAGCCTTGGCGGCCACAGAGCCTGAAACTGCCCCCCTCACCCCCGCCAGTCCATCACCCTCAGCGGCTGCCTTCAGCCAGTCTGGCGGCCATTGTTTGTTCTGATGGTGGCAGACCGTGCCTGTGGATGGTGTGGCCTGTGCCCCGTTTGTGGACCTCCCCCCTCAGAGTCACTGATCTGGATGACTTGAAAGTTTTAAATTCTGTGCAAAGGAGAATTTCCCCTTTGAAGGGACAATATGTGGAATTAGAGGTTGCAGAAGACCCCTGGGTCCTGCTTCATCCACCGCCAGCCAATTTCCAGTGTGGCTGAAGGGGGTGAATAAGCCATCTGGCTGCTAGGTGGGGGTTAGGATTTTCATTTCTACTGTGATTGCTTTTTTCATTGGGCCAACCATGCCTCTCCCTTCCTTAGTCTCCTCTTAATGTCAGCATCACCCCAACTTTTAGGAAGTCATTTTCATGGTGCTCCTTCCCATGGGGCTCTACAGGGTCTCCCCTCAATCCCCCTCCTACTCCTGCTAAGAACTGTGCCCGAATGACAGTTCTGACCATCTTTTCTTCTTTCACCTCTAGGAAACCTCCCTGGAGTCTGACGTCCCAGCTCCTCCCAGTTCCAGTGCCCCTGGCAGACCCCCACTGGCACCAGGTTAGTGTTCCTGGAGCACCACACCAGGCAGGGGTGCGGGAATGCTGGGGGCTGCTTCCTGGCAGAGTGCTTCTCCAGCCCTCCAGGGAATTCTGGTTTCTATCACCTGTTTGTCTTTCTTCTTGGGACCACTCCACCCCAGGACCCCTCTTTCCTGCACAACACACTCAGAACATAGGCAACAGGTACCCTTCCTTTCTCCCTGCTCCAGCACACTCAAGGGCTTGTGTGAACATGGGCTTGGGAGAACATGGACGGATATGAGTGTGGGCTGGGTAAAGGGAGACGTGGGTGTAGGTGGACTTGGGTGATTGTGGCTGGTTTCTCAGGACAGTGCGTCCAGACTCAATGGACACCAGCCCCCTCTGTCATTAAACACTGAACCACATGCCAGAAGGAAAGGTTGAAGTAATTGCATGTTTGCCTCAGAGGGGGCGGAGTGGCTTTTTTCAAATATCTGGGAATCCTACCAAGAAAAGGAGCCGCTGTGCCTGCCGCGGAGGAGGGAGGGACACAGAACCAAGGGCATTTGTGAAGGGAAGGTCGGCCTTGGGCGTGATGGGTTCTTGACACTAATGCCATTTAAAGGCGTTTGAATACATGTGTTTGGCAGAGATGCATGAAGAGGTGGTTTGTTCAGATTCTAGATCAATGACTATTGCCCATCTGGTCATCAGAATCCTGGGAATGCTCTCCACTCCCATTTTTATTTTGAAAAATGTCAAGCCTATAGAAAGTTGAAGGTGTGGTACAATAAAACATCTGATACTTTTCACTGAAGTTCACTTACTGTTCACATTTTGCACCAGGTACCTGGTCTTCTTCCCTCTCACCATATAAATTTTTCTCCCCAATGACTGAGCCACTTGAAAGTAAGTTAGATTCATAAAACCGACTGACCCTCTTCATGCCTTCCCCAAGAATGTGCTGAGTGACCAAAATACAGTTGCATACCTGCATTTAACACTAGCATTATCTCATGCTAGCATTATCTCGTGTATAGTTCTGATTCAGTTTCCTCCAATCGCCCCCAGGATTTTGATAGCTTTTTGGTTTATTTTTGTCTTGTCTACATTGGACTCCACCATGGATCATCTTATTAACCTAGGGAGATTTTAAGAATATAGATTCATAGGCTTTTGATTCTGATTTTTTAGGACTCGAGTGGACTTGAAAATCGGTAGCTCTAGAAGAATGCCAGGTGATTCTAATGATCAGCTTGGCTTGGGACCAGTAGTCTTTTTGATTGTGCACCCCTATAGTGAATATCTTTATGAAAACTTCTATAGGAGCCACATGCCTACTGCAAGATTCGTGTATTACGCACACTAGAAAACACGCAAAAACAAAGGGCAGAGCTAAAATATGTGGTCGATTTCTTCTTGTGACCCCTGGCTCGCCCAAACTGCCTGCTTTTTGTTGCTTCCAAGTCCACTAGGGAGGCTGCTCTTGGGGATTCCGGCTGTTCCTTTGGGTTGGTGATGGTCTGGTGACCTTTGATCATGAACTCTGTGCTCCCTGGAAACAGAGCCTGGGTTTGTTGATACACTCACAGCTTGGCTCTGCACATCTTCCCCAGAGTGGGATTTACCCCCCAGTTTATTGAGTTTAATAACCAGTCCAGAGACAAAAGGTCACAAGTTCGGTGTCTGTTCTAAGAGGTTCTGTTCTGTCAATGGCAGGGGCTAGCCAGAGTGTTCATTCACCATGTTTTGTTTTACTCCTTATTGTGCCCATTTAGGTCAGAAAGAGAAAGAAGAGCCCAAGGTAATGTTTCTTTCCTTGAACTACTGCAAGTAGCAGCAAAGGCAAGAGTGGGCCATTCACCTGGATGGGGAGAACCCCAATGGATGGCAGAGCCAGGTGCCCCCATACACACAGTCCATGGGCTGAGGACCCTCTAAACAGTCTCCCCAACCCCATCCACACGTTTCCTCCCTGTCTATAGCTGCTGGGCTAGGTCTCACCCAATGGGAATTCCTACCCCACCCAAGAGCTAGGCTGCAGGACATCTAAAGATGTCTCGTGTGCCCTGTGGCCTCCTCCCCGATCCATGGAGTGCTCACCATGCCACCCGTGCGGCTCCAGTGACTCAGGATGCTCCAGAGCGGAGGCCTCAGGCGCTCCCGAGTCCCTTTGCTTCCCGCCCTCAGGAGGTGCAGCTCAGAGCTCCAGCGCTCTACACCCTCAAGGTGCATTATAAGTACACAGTGATCATGGAGACGCAGCTGGGGCTGCCATACAGCCAGGTCCTCGAAACAGTGTCTAAGAAACTGCAGCTCCTGCCAGAACACACGAAGCTCAGGTGGGCTCCGTGCAGGGCGTGTGCAGCTGGGACCTCTGGGAGAGGGAGGTGCTTTTGAGTTGCTATTCTCTGACTTGGTTCTTACTCATTTTCCCACCCAGCTATCGACCTCGGGACAGCAATGAGCTGGTCCCCCTTTCAGAGGAGAACATGAAGGCTGCCTGGGATCATGTGAAAAACTACTGCCTGACTCTGTGGTGTGAGATCACCGTGGTGAGTGCAGTGAGCCCCAGGGCACCCAAGGTCATGTTTCTAGCAGGCCTCTTCCTCGACATCTCCCCATGTATTGAGCACCTTGTGTGTGTCGGGCACCAAGTGTGGCGTCGAGGACAGGGTGGTAACCAGCAGCAGCTCTGCCTCCCTTTGGCCTGCACCCTCGCTCCAGCTGAAACCAGCCGTCAACAAGTCAGGATGTGCTCATTCGCTTACTGGAGAAGGAAAATGAATTGACATTTTAGAAGTAGCTACTATGCAGGAACCCATCTTTAGACAGGTTTAAATATTTGTATTTTGAATTGTACGGTCACAGAGTAAGCGCTCAATAAATGTCAACCATTACCACTCCACCTCATCTCATTTCCCTCTTCTAGCCTTCATTTCAGATGAGGGAACAGAGTCAGAGGGATTTTACTCAGGGACTCACAGCTGGGGGGTTGGGGAGCTGGGGTGGGGTACAAACCTAGGTCTTTGGACTTCTTTGGGCCATTCCCACTGCAGTACAGTGCCTTTCAATAGAGAACCTGCCAGGATTGGAACAAACAGCACTAAAAAACTAGAACTTACTAACATTCATCATAGCAGGCAGCCTAGCAGGGCTTCTAATGTTGATTTGTTAGGTTCCAATGATTCACATCTTTAGAAACTACCTCTTTCTTCTTCTTTTCAACATTTGTGAGTAGAAAATGGCCATCATGGTGGCAGAGAGGCATAGCCACACATATCAGAGAAATAAGATCTTTAACATGGCTTTAGAAAGACAGTATGGCATTGCGCGGGAGCCCTCAAACTTTATCCAACACCAGAAATATCGAGGAGGCTTGTTGAAACAGACTGTTGGACCTCACCTCAGGGAGTTTCTAATGGAGCTGGAAACTTGCATTTCTAACAAGGTCCCTCATGTCTTGGGTGCTCGGGGAAGGGAGTTGGGCTTGGAGGTAAGAAACTATGCTTGACCTGGGGTCCCACTTACGGGTGGTCTAGGTTGGAACAGGATGCAAGTTCTAGTCTCTTGTTTCTCCATCGGAAAGGAAGTAACAAGAGTGCCTTTCTCTACCTTTTTATATATAGATAGATTCTGGGATTTCTTAGTTTCAGGAATACATGCTGGGCCTGATCACAAACTTGGCTTTAGGAGTTTGCATCCTGGTGCTACATTGACATTTTACTACTTCCTTTAGCGAAGTTCAAAGTTCACTGGTCAGGAAGTCAGGAAAATTAACAGGCCCTTTATTATTCTATTTCAGGGTGACCAAGGTTTTCCAGATGAGCCCAAGGAAAGTGAAAAATCTGATGTTAATAACCAGACAACAGAAGCTCAGTTTAAGGAAGGGCGCCAAGTAGTAGCGCTCTTCAATTATGAGGCTACTCAGCCAGAAGACCTGGACTTTGTGGAAGGCGATGTGATCCTGGTTATAGCAATGGGTAAGTGCTACTCCTGGATGACAGACACGTAATTCACAGAAATACATTCAAGGGAAGAGAAAAAACTAACAACCTACAAACCAAACTGTAGCAAGTAGTTTCAGTCTCCTTCCTGGCTTCCAGCTTGATGGAGCAAAAGTGAGTGCTCAAACTTTCTTCTGCTGCTGAGGACAGAGAGGCAACAAAGGGCAACCTTGAACAGAATTCTGATTAAAGACGACAATGCTCTGGAAGTGATGGGGTCTCATTCCCACAGCGAACATGTTGGAAGGTGGCTGGAGTCATTTTGCCTGTGCACTAAGCCACGTGATACCTATCTTCTGCAAACCCTATTTCTGGACACACTTTTCAAAGATGAGGGAAAGATGGATAAATTTTGTTTTAAAAGCAGCTATACTAAATTGGCTATTTCTAGTGACTTTCTGATTCTGTTAGGAAATCAGACACATTAAAAGTTGAAATCCTAAGGAGAGGGTTCTTCGTGGTTCAGACTTCAGTATTGCCCAAGAAATCCTTGACAATTTGTGAGATCAAATTCCCTGGTCCAGCTCCTGGAGATCCTGAGTCAGGTCTAGGGTGTGGCCATAAATTTGCATTTCTAAAAAATTTCCAGATGATGTTGGTCTACTAACGGAGCTGAGCAGCACTATTGTGACTCATGTTGTGCATTAGCATTGATAGGAGAAAACCCAGATTGAGAGGCAGATTAATTCAAAAGGTAATGGGGTAGGGAATATACAAGTGTGTGGCAATTTACTCAAAACATGAGTAATGAAAGACAGAGGCAGGGCACGTGGCCAGCACACATCTCCCAGGGACAATGGGCGCTCCGTGCTAGGAACCGGGTTTAGTAACTCCCAGTGCCATTTTCTAAATGTCAGTATCCACAAACTAGCTAACTTGTCCAGAGTTTGTTTGGGGGTGCGAATGAGATAAAAATAAGAGCACACACAGAATAACCTTTTAGATAGCGCTGGTGGAGTACTACAAATATATAAAGTCTAAGTTGATTTAACTCAGAAAGTTACCAGTCTAATATCCTGAAAACTTGAACACTTAAATAGAAGTCAACTCAGCATCAATAAGACTTGCTGCGCACTGGGGTGAGTTCCGTTGTATTCATCTCGAAACTGTTGAATACATTTCTCAAATGTTAATGTATACCACCAGGAGATTCAGTTGATCACCACTAATAAGTAGCTGGTTATCCCTCCAGCAAAGAGTGTTTTGAAAACAAAATGCAGTTTGAAAGAATGCTCTGTTGAGCCCAGCTCGAACATCTCCAGAACAGTAAAACCTGGCAAGTTTTCACACCGTTGGGGGTTTACTCTCACTGGCCGAGTTGTCGCTGGGGCTGCAAAGCAACCTTGCTTCCCGCAGGGTCTCTCTTGGGTTGGAATCTGTAGTGTGCGTAGACCCACGCGTGGGTGAGAAATCTCTTCAAGCCTCCTAACCTCACGTAAGGTTTCTGTGTATTAATTTTTATAAACCCTATTCAGGTTTGGGGTGGAGCCTACAAGTTTGCATTTCTAATACGCTCCTGGGATCTGAGACAGGCAAATGCTTCCAGGATCAATGCAGTGGTCTGCAAGTACAATTAACTGGAGGAACTTGACACTATTTCAACCATTTTTTGGGAATGGGACCCAAGCACCAGCACTCAAATGTGATCTACATGTCTTACATCCAAAGATGAACTCCTGAGCTGGTTTTGTGGTGTGGGAGGTGGGATTTGGTCATTTGAGGTGGTGATACCTAGTCTGTCCCCTACAAGCTGTTCATCTCTCTGGATCTTCCTTTGCTTAGTAAAATGGGAATGACACCTACAACGGAGTCACCTTGAGGTCTGAATACAGTCTAAGACAAAGCCTGCACTTATTACAGGCTCAAAATAGAAACAGCAAGTCCTTGTATTTTATGAAAGTGAACTAAACCCATCATTAGCTCCAATTCTCAAACCTTTGATCACTCACTAGTGAACATTAATGTATCTAGCCAATGGCATGTATGTTTGCTATAGTCAAAAACAAAGATTCCCAACAAAGCACAAATTCTTAAACCTTTATCTAGAGATTATCTTTTTTTCTGTTAACTTAAAAAATTCATTCATTCTTCTGCATTCCATTCCTCCACTGTCACGTGTAAGTCGGGAACTAATCAGATGGCTAAGTCCCATGTTTACTCTATACCTCAACTCACTTTTTCCTGCTGGCACAACTGGGGTTTCCAGTTGGGATGACTTTCCTGTACTTGGTCTAGAAATCAACCAATGCTTTTCCTTTCATCAGTGAATGAAGAATGGCTGGAAGGAGAGTGCAATGGCAAAGTGGGCATTTTCCCCAAAGCTTTTGTTGAAGAACGTGCAACTACAGACTTGGAAAACACTCCTCGAGGGATCTAGGATGTTTCATAACCTGCTAAGCTGAAGACAAGAAGTACTACCACTGGCAAGATTTAGCACATGTCTACAGTGCGGTAACCTGTACTATACAGACATTATAATTCTGAAGTGTTGACTATTACTTTTCCCTATTAAAACTGAACACTGATGTGAGAATTTCAGATATTTACCCTGAGGGTGGAGGAGTGGAGTGAGCGAAAAGAAGTATCTGGAAGGGCACCAGAGGGTCTTTTGATACCTATTTCTTGCTGAGTGCTGGCTACCCCAGTGTGTCCACTTGGTGAAAATTTATGGAATTGAACACTTATGACTGGTGCACTTCTCTGTATGTCTGGTACCACAATAAAAAACTTACAAACAAGATACCTAGAGTCCAGGATCAGGAACTAAGAGTACCTATGCCATTAGTAACAGAAACTCCTAGGGCCTGAAAAAATCTTCTGGATAATTCGGAAGGCAGACACAAAACGTCTTTTTTCATTAGAAGTCACGCTGCTGAAACAGAACCTAGGTTGAGTTAGATTTCCATGGAATACCACTTTCAATTCCATAGAGAATTAAAATAATAGAATTATATCCCTTCATGCCTTATCAGCGGGCAATGTTAGGAATTCAATGTGAATATAGGCCACTAACACTGAAAAGAAGTTCCAGGTCCCAGTTGGTGAGTAGTATCCTCGTCATGTTTTTTATAGTATGTACTAATATACATGACAGACTGCAATGGTTTGATTTTGGCTAGCATTTACACAAATGGCCTGGTTTTTCAGTGTTAACATGGGTGAAAGATTCCAAAGACTTTAGGGGCCTGATCTAAATTCCTCTCCCTCCCTGCTTGTTAACAATTTTGGTTTTGTTAACAATTTTCAAATGTGGAGGTGTTTGCAAAAGGCAGAGTTAGGAATACATTGTATCATGTATGAATCAACACCTAGGTGAAAGGCCTGCTGGGTGTGAACACACAGACAAGTCAGCCATGGCACAGTGCCCAAGGCCCAACGGGATACCCTGGAAATGTGGACACAACTCAAAGAAATCCCACTTCAAAGCTAACAACAATAATTATTACTGCTAATCAGTTACTGAATTTCACAGACCAAAATGATAAACTGAATTGTCTTATTAAAAACAATAGGCATAAAAATGGTAGATCGTTACCTCCTCAGTGTGAGCCATTCTTTATTTATTAAGAATTTTGCTATTAGGTTCCTTTCTACCCATCCCTTTCCACAGAAGTACACAATGGTTTGGAATGCTACTAAAAACAAAAATAATCTTAAAGAATATTTGTCTCTGACCACTAGATGTCTTGGTGAGTAGTTTAAATTCTTGCTTTTGAAGTTGGATTTTCTTGTAGGATAAAAAAGAATCTATACACAGATCTGGTTGGAGAGAACATGGTTTAATTAAAGGCAAAGCTGATTTCAGCAGCTGCAGGTCTTGCACAGACAGACCCAAACAAAACAAAACAAAACTAAACAAACAAAAAAAAACACAAAAGAAAGTTTACTACACAAAACCAGTTTCTGATAAAGATTCTCCTCTCCCTCCTCATTACTCCACATTGAGAATGATAAGGCGAGGAACCCGCCCCAAGAGTCAGAAAACATTCCAAACACCAAATTCTCATGCAGAAATGGGCTGTAGGTGGGACTCGGGTGCTACTGGGAGTGAGGGGGTGAACCTGGTTCGCTTGTCTAGGGTGCAAGCATCAGTGACAGTTCACACACTGGAATGTTGCAGCTGCCTGAATGCAGAGTTCAAACTCACAAAGTGGGTGGAGGCGACAGGGAAGGAGGCTGGGGAAGGAGAACAGGAGAAAGGTGGACACAGGGAGGGCTGGGGAGAAGCACAATGGATCTCATATTGCCATGGCGGGGGGGAGGGGGTTCACCCTTTCAGACCTTAAAAAATCAAAAACAAAAACAAAAACCCAAACACCAAATCAAACTGAAAGAGCAATCATGTAAGCACATGTAGCACACAGGGCCCCAACCACTCTCTCTGAAGAGCAATGCGCATTAATCTCGCCCCTCTTCACTGCTGGGGTTCCCAGACTCCAGCGACACTGGGGCTCCTGGATGTGCTTTGCTCAGCTCCAGCTCTCAAGTCGCACACTAACTCCACACACTCAGACACACTACCTCTCCCCCGGGGAGTAGGTGGGTGTGTACACCCCGACACACACACACACACACACACACACACCCCGACACACACACATCCCGACACACACACACACGACCTCCCAGAAAAGAAACCCTACCACTAGCACAGCAATTGGACATTTAGATTGTTTCCATAATTTCCCCTTAAAATATTACTTTTCCAGGAAATGACTAACAGAAATGCTGTCCTTCTGCTTCTACACAAGAAATTTTTCAGTCCTCTTTCTTTCCAATAAATATCAAACGAAAGTTTATTTTCCTTTCTTTTGCGGTTTCCAGAATGGACGTCGTTGTGTTTTCTTCGTGCACGATGCACTCGTGTTCGTGTTGCCTTGAATTTCACTCTGAAAGTGGAGGCTGGGAGACTGCAGCTGGGCAGGGGCCTGGCCCCTCTCTGGGCCCCGCAGACGCCGTTGTTTCCTTCCTCTTCAGACTGTCTTCTGGGCCCCAGCTACTGGACCCCATGCTGTTGCTTCTTGGCCAGATGTTGCACACATTAAGAACAAAAACAATTACTAGCATACAGCATAGAGTGGCAAGGGGAAGGCGGGAGGGACAGGAGGAGCTAAGTGGGATGGGGCACAAAAACCAACCAAACAAAATAAACCACACTGAAAGCTTCTACCTATTAAAATGTGTCAGGCCACGAGAGGCCAGTCTGCCTTCTGTGAGACTGCGTGCTATGCTACTGTAAAATGTACAGGAATCAAAAACATTAATTTCAAATCCTACAGCAGTCGTCTGCTAGTCCAGCCCAGCACACTACCCACACCGCATCCTCGATGGGTTCGAGCACCGACAGAGTGAAGGGCATTTGCCGCTGAGTCTCCAGGCCAGAGGCGGCCCTACCAGAACCTTATGAGCGAAGGGCGAGGCCTTGTCCTCTCCCTTATGAACACTTCCACTGGCTGAGAGGTCAGTTTCCCCATCCTGTCACCACCAGCCTCTCTCAGGAACAGTGGGTGGGGCTCTCCTTGCTGCACACTGACTAGAAGCAGCATGTCTGTGTGTGGAAGAATTCAGTGTGATATTTTACTACTGAGAGCAATAACAATAATAAAAGATGTTTTAGGAATAATTTCAACTACATTCTCAGTCAGCAAAGCAATCATTAATGGATTCCTATTTTATTCCCCAGAGAGGAAAAAAGGACTGAGAAGTTCCCATTGACTTCTCCCATCTGCTTTCCCTCCTCAGCTTTCACTTCCCATGTGGCTGGGGACATGCACGATGGAGAAGGTGAGAGGTGGTGATGTCAGGTAACTGAGTGAGACAAACAGCAGTTCCTCTCTCCCTCCAGAAGACCCTGGGGGGACGGAGAGTTCCTGATGGGTTTTCTTTTTGTTGCACTGCGGACATGTCGTGCACACCCAGCGGGCTGGTGGAACACTTACACCCTCTTGACAGCAAGAAACAGAAAAGAGGGCTGCCACCTGCAGGGACTGTGTGGCCAGTCCTGCAAACCCAACATGCCATGGTTTATGGAGCCTTCATTCCCAGGTTACCACTGTGGCCTCAGTGTGGAGGGTTCATGGTGCCTTGTCCCCGCTGCTGTTTCTGCTTCTGCTGCATCAGCAGCTGCTCCAGAGCGGAAGGTCCAGGGTGCATCATGGAACTGGACCAGATAGACTGAAAAACAGCCCAGGGCTTGTCAGCAGAAGTCAAATGCCTGGTTGTCTAAAGGGTTTTGTTTCTCAACCCCAGCCAAATATAAAGGTATGTATATCCTGAGAACCACACCCCTTAAAAAAAAAAAGACCCAGCTAGTAGAAAAAGTCGTTTATGACTCTTGTTAAGACTAGCGGGTTCCCATCAAGATGATTTTAATCCAAGAAAAGAAAAAGTATGTTTCATAGAAATTTTTCTTTTTTACTAAAACTGGGCACCACAGAGTCTACAAGGCTTTAGGGGGGAAAAATTTTTTTCACTTGCTACCCTTCTTTCACTTGGTCAGAAAAGGCTTATATCAAATAATCCAAAGATGAATCAGGATTTTCTTAACCTCAGAAAACAACTAAAACCCTTGTGTTTCTGTCCTCCTGAGATACTGCTTTATCATTACTGAATTCACTAACTTAAAAAAAAAAAATCCCATTCAAGAACCAATCAACTCTAAGGACATTAGAATAAGCCTAGCTATTTTTGTGAAGGAAGCACAGGCTTCTCTTGTGGCTCTTGTTCCTGAAATCCACTCACCTTTAGGCTTTCCATGAGGACGGCAGAGGAATCCTCCATGGAGGGGCCATGGCCTGTCCAGGTGCCACTGGGAGTGCTGGCTTGATGCCAACTGCTCTCAGAGGAGGATGTTGCTGAGAGATAGTCAACGCCAAACCCACCCATGGCTGGGGAATGGAAAGAAGAAAGAAAAATTCATGAAGAACTGTTCTATCAGCGCCAGGTGGCAGTCAGGGAGGGACTGAGTAAGCTATTTCGCACTTGCTCAACAGTGAAGTCGGGGGCTCACCTGGCTTATCAGTTTTCCACCGATCTGCGGTTCTCCTATCCCTGTTATCTGGAGTCCCAATGGGTCCAAAATTGGAGAATGGAACAGAATTATGGTTGTGTGTTGGAGGGGAGCTTGGCAGGCTGCTTGGGTTAGAGGAATGAGGAGACTGGCTGGCTGGTGTTGAATGATCTATTTATTAAACAACAACAAAGAACATCAAATAGGTAAGATGTATCACAAACATACCAAAACTAAAGTTTCTTATAGATCTTACTATGTAAATTCTACTAAAATTGACCACTGAACTTTTGGGGGAAAGGCAAAAAATGAGGGCCCAAAGAGAATCTGCCAGATGCACTAACTTGTCTTACCATACACATGGAAGGCATGTTCCTTGCCTTAGAACAAAAATCAAAACCAAACAGTAGACAATTTGTTGAGCACACTTTGGTGTGTCCTCTCAGGGAAGTAGCTACTGATCTTCTCTGTCAGAAATAGGACTGCCTAATATTAACAATTACTATTAAAATTAGACTCCATTTATAAAATACGGATTAAAAAAATCTCTTTTAAAAACACCTTTTTTTCCAGCAAAGAATAAACACCTATAAAAACAAAATTAAAACACTGTTGAACCTGAACACAGCAACAGCAAGACAGAGGCCAGATTATCTCTCTTACAACTCTGTGGGTCGCTTGAAAATGTGTAAAAGAGTCTTTAGCAGGCTGGTATTATGTGAAACTGCTCATTAGATTTTTTCCCCCTATTTTCAAACAGAAGTTACTTAAACTCAAGGTCAATAATTTAAAGACTAGTCAATACCTGAACTGGCAGGAAGTGATGGAGACCAAGGAGTCCCTTCAAAAAGAGAGTACAGTGATGTTTCCTGGGGGGCCATGGAGGGGTTAAGTTCTGCTTTGGAGCTGGTAGTCAGGTTTTTCCCATATACCTCATTGAACACACTGCTATTTGGGTACCTTTCCTGAAAGACAGTAACACAAGTTATAAACTCACTCCAAGGAAAGAGATTTTTGAATGCAATGTTCATGTTCATGGAGGGTGGATGCACCTTAAGCTTTTCTTAGCAAGACAAACTTTTGAAGGCTTCTTCTCTCTGTTTCTTTCAGTTTTCTGGTTAAGTTCATTTTCCCTCACCCTTTATTTTGCTCTATTTTTAAAAAAGTCTGAAAAATCTATTTGCCTGAACAATAGAGCCCCAAGGACTCAACAATAGTGAGAAGCTAAAGGGTGAGAAGCTCAAGTTCACAACCTACCAGTCTCCGGAGTACCCCGACCGGAGGGAGGGGATAAATCAGAGATCTGAAGATACCAACAGATGGAAGAGAAAGGAAAGAAAAAAACCCAGATGTACTGAAATAGAGTGGGAGAGGTAACACAAGCCTCCAACAGATGCACAGAGCAGGAGTCTTCACTGTTCACCCACCTGATTGAGAGAGAAGCCGGTGGTGAGGGACAGGAAAGAGGATGAGTGTGACACGAGCTCTGAGGGCTTCTCCAGTAGGGATTTCTTCACGGTCCCCCCCCAAAAAAAAAATAGTAGTCAAATTATGCTTTCCATTACCTTAATCTTAAGATTCTCTACAGCTAAAGTAAAAGTCTACAGATGAAGCACAACTGTACTCATCATCATGTACAACACCAGGCTGAGAAGATGTGAATTCAAATGTGCTAACACTGACACTAGCGCAGTGCCACCGTCACAGGCGAGTCAGAGAGAACCGCCTTCACCAGTCCCTCTAATCTAGTGCTGAAAGGGACAGACACCCAGAAAAGGGACAATTCTGAGTGTTTTTTAGACACAAACATCAGGAACCCCTTGTCCAGAGTCACATTTCAAAGGCTCTCAAAACAAGTTGCTGAACTAACGTGCTCCTGTTTTCTGCCCAGATTTTAAATACACTGATATTAATGACTCGAAAATAGCCTTTCAAATCCCCTTGGCAACCAGCTTCGTTAACATGGTTCCTAAGGAGCTCTATTTGTGGTCTGTATTAAAATTATTGATGAAGTCAAGTTTACATATTGGCCCTAAGTTACTTAGTGGGGGGGGGGGGGAAGCTGCATCTCTGATACTCACTGTCATTGAATACTTGGCCAACAAAACATTTATTAAACACCTACTACATGCAAAGTACTTCCACATACATTTATCATTAGCAATGTTAAATACAGACAGGATTACAGTCAGGATGTTTCTTTCTCAGCTATTTTTAAATATGAAAAAAACCAAGAGCCTGACACACACACTCTAGACCTGCTCCCTTGCCCCTTGTTCCACCATCAGCTTCGTCTCCAATGGAAGAGGCAAGAGTGACAGGAGCTAAGGGATCAGAAAACAAGCGGACAGTGAGGCACGGCCCCAGCCCCTCATGCCGGCCCAGCAGAAGAGCAACAAGGAAAGCAACACGGAGCAGCAACAGCAGACCAGCTGGGCTTTCCCAGCCCCAGGCACTCCTATGCTAGACTGTTCTAAGGGACCCTTCATTTGCACTGACTTGGGGGAGAGGGGGAAGTAGGCGGTCCCCACTGCCGCTCAACCAGGCAAATTCTCAAGAGAGCTTCAATGCCAGAGACAGCAGCTACTATCGTGAGCCATTAAGCTTTTATTTCTCCTAGCTAACATCAAAGCATTTTGATCTAATGAATGTCTTCTTGTCCTGTAATGAGAAGGACACAACAAGAAAGTAAAACTCAGAATTATTTTATGTTTTACTGAGCTGGGGGAAGGGAGGGAGAAGCCCTCACAACATGCATCTTTCCTCCAGCTTTTCTGTCCTCCCCCCCTGAGCAAAACGGAATGCACACAGTGATGAGCGTTCAGAATGACATTCTTTGACATGAAGACTGGGTTCTAGAAAATTATTTTTAAAGTCAATTCTAAGACTTTATGATTTTTTTATTTATCTCTGTATCCACTCATTTATAGCACCCCTACAAGATTTATAAACAGAATCCTCTCCATTTTTACTCACTATGTTTATGAATCTGGCTCTGAATTTAGATCAAGGCTCTTAATTAATCAAACAGAAAAGAGTCACATACTGTTCAATAATGTCAATAAAATATCCAGATCTTATTTTCACTACATGAGAAAAAAAATCTTACTGTTCGTAAGAAGATTAAATGGCACTTGAAATTCCTGGATCCAGATGGAAGTGCCAACTGAAAAATGAGTGAATCTGGCCAACATCACATGATGTCTGTGAGCAGCCCTGCAGGGCGTTCTCTGGGTAACACATGGAACAAAGCAATGGCTAAGATCTGGGGGGAACTGTAAAGTCAGAAATATTTTGCTATGTTCTACTACCATTTTATAAAGAAAGACCCAAAAGGAAGATATCGCCTATTCCAAGTACACACAATCTCAGACAAGAAGCTGGGGTTAGAACAAGAAGAATTATGTCAAATACATACAAAGAGGCTTCGTCCAGGAAGAGAGGCGAGAGGCCCCAGCAGAGCTGGGTAAAGATCAGGAGGGTTAGAGAAAATCAGCTCTTCCTCTTCCTCCAAGGCAGCCAGACTTTTTAACAGGTCCGGAGGAAGCAGAGGGGAGCCCTTGGGGTCCTAGTGACAGAAAGGATCACAGTGAGCTGCAATAAGGGAGGACAAAAGCACAAAGGAGTAATAGCATGATTAGGGGGATGAAGGGAACTAAGGCGGAGGGGGAAGAAGTAATTGAGAGCCAGACAGTATTATGCAATGAGCACAATGGGCAAACGCAAGAGCAACACAAGGCCAATGCAGGAAAAGATCAAGACAACAGAAAGAAGCAAAGATAATGACAAACAGGACAGAACATAAAAGATTAATGTGGACAAGGAGTAAAACAACACAACAGAGCAAAGTGATTAGTATATCATACGCTAACAACAGCAACAGCTCTTTTTAATAGTTACAAACACATACCTATTTCTCATGAATAAAAAGGGCAAGGAAGGGCAACTCCACTATCAAAGACAACTAGCTGAGTTTGTTCCTCCCAGAAAGCAATTTGTTTAAATACTCAGTAGACCTATTTTTAAACTTAGATGATTCAGCCCAACTGAGAGGAGCTTTGTCTCAGAATTCTCTAACATGCTGCATTAGAGATTTCTGCACAGGATTTCTCTGCCAGACCTTCACAGTTCAAAATCAGAACAGAAATCTCCAGCTCGCCAATCAAACATACTGTGCAACGGTGAAGCGGAGGCCAAGTGCTGTGCAGATTACTCAGCAGCATTCTGTAGCATAATGAATCAGAGTGACCTTTAGAACATCTACTTGAGAAATTTAAAGCTATTCAGCCTCAGACCTAGTCTCCAAAGTGCCTGGTAATAGGATAGGGCACATACCTCAAATGGCATCCTGGGCACAGGATCCTGCTCTGGACGGAAGACTCCTGGTGACCGTTTGCCCCTGCGGTCCATATTTGCTTGCTGCGCCATGACAGCTCTGTTATCAGCCATGCCGTAGGAAGAATCCCAATAGAATTCTGGGACCTTAACTTCTGAGGGATTGTGGTTATATGGCTCCATGGGAAAAGGCTTCATTTTTTTCTCTAGAGGCTGCTGCTGCATTACAGGAGGTTGCAATGACGGCTCAAACAGTTTTACGGGGTCTTGGGTCTGAAGGTAGTAGGGCTGTTGTTTCACAGGCATGATTTTCCCTAATGGGCCTTGAACCTGAGGGGGATTCCACAGTTGTTTGGAGGCATCTGCCTGTTGATACTAGAAAGATATGCCAGTCATTAAGATGAAAATAAAATGCAAAGTTACTAATACTCAATACTCAGGGATCACAGGATCAACTGCAGAGATATAACTAGCAAAACTCTAGGTAATGTGGCAGTTTCCTTACTCCTTTATTGGGTTTTCCAATATACAGAACTTTCTGGGAACAGATCATGGGCACTCATTCTCTTCTACTCATTATTTAAGAGGTTTAATGAATGAGTGTGTGTGAGAGAGAGAAAAGAGACTGTATTTTGTTTCCTCCTCTTGCTTCCAGTGCTTTGGGGAGGATAATGTTTCAGACCAGTGAACTGTCTTTCTCAGCATCTCCTCAAAATTTTGTTCCAATAGAAGGGAATTATTTACAGAAAATCTTTTTCTGTGAAGCTGACAAATAATAATAGCCAAGAATGACAGTTAAATCTACTCTTTTATAAAAGAAGGAAAACAGCTGAATTTTCCTAACAGCAAACAGTGTGCTTCTGGATTCCCATGATCAACACAAGTCTAAGCAAGAAGTATCTGAAAACTAAACTAGTATTTTCAATTGACCAAAGTGAGTAATTTCAGCTTTCCCCTCATTTCAATTAGATACTACACACAATTAACTTACCTGCTGGAATCCAGAGTGGTGAGGAGGGCTTTTCCCCAAAGCTGGCACGGCTTTTGTAGGGGATTGTTGTTGCTGAGCTAGAGCTTGAACCTGCAACTGGCTTGTAGACTGTGCTGTTGGCTGCGCTGGTAAAGCTGTGAGGGGTGGCTGGGAAGGTGGCTGTGGTTGTTGAGGTCCCTGGTTCATTGGCCCTGGTCCAGAGGGCCGTTGCTGGCTGTAAGGAATGTGGGACTGTTTCCCAGCTTGCACCTGGTTTCCTGCTGGAGAGTGAGCTGTAGGCTGAAGATAGGTTGCTGGGACAGAAACACCAGCTGGGAAGGTGTAACCTGAGCCCATTGAAAATGCCACAGGAGGGGGGATAACGTATGTTGGGGGCGGGAACCCTTCAAAATAAAAGAACACAGCTTTAGTTCTAAAGGAACTTATCAAAAGAAAAGCAAAAAAAAAAAAAAAGATATTTGGATGTGGATTAGGGAGGTCTTCTGACAAATTATAAAAGGCAGGGATTAGTCATAAACAAAGATTGATCAAGTGTCAATTTTAACTTGATTTCAGTAATTAAACAGAGACGTCTCTATTGGTTGTTACTTCTATCTACTGAAGTAAATGGAGTACTCTAAAAGTGCTTTCTTAAATGCCATGATTAGTGACAGGAATTCCTTCAAAACAATCATGGACTTGTTATGTAAACACAGAGAAATGGCTCAAAAGTAATTTTATAAATATCAGGGAAAAGAGAACTACCTTATGCCTTTCAACATTACGGTTTAGTATACTTTATATCATATAAATTACTCAAAAAATGAATAGAAATTCTTACATAGATGGTTAAATTAACGAGACTAAATGACCAAACACACCTACATATATATATATATATATATATATATATATGTGGTTTTTTTTTTTTTATTACCTGGCCGGCTGGGAAGAGGAGGGAAAGCTCCAGGGTGATGAATGGAGATGAACTGGGAGTTACTTGCTTGACTAGGAGTTTGAGTTACAGGTGTTTTCCTGGCTTCAGAGACTGGAGTCTTTCTTAGTTCTGTCTGGGATTTGACCTATGACCAAGAGAAACAAAAACATATGATTATCTGAAAGTCAAGTGTTGTCTGAAAGAAGCATCTAACCTTAAGAATGCATTTAAAACCTCATTATGTGAAAAAAAGTACATGGTGAAGATATTTAAGTTAGATATTGGGAAAATCAAAACAAATTATGTAATTGCCAATAAAAGATACAGGGGCTTAGCTTTATAAATGCAATTACTTTGCTTTCACAAAATCATGAAAATACTAAATATGGAAAGGATCTGAAAGCTCAACTGTTTTACAAATGAGACACCCAGTTAAAAACTTGCCTATGATCTCAAGTTGCCTATTATGAGTCCCAGAGCCCTTATACACTAATTCATTAAATAATATACGAGTTATGAATTAAAAATGACCCACAGGTAAGGTATTTTGGTACTCAATTCATTTTACCTAGGAGCCTGAAAATGTAGGTTTAAGTCACCTTCCACCCTGCAAACCAACCAACCCTTCAGAATAAATAAGGATACTTTTCAGCAGTAAAGAACAAGGCCTGAGATCCTACACATGGAGCCAGAAAGAAGTAGATGCCATATGCACTGCTCGAGAGGAGTAAAGTAAGGGAAAATTGGTAGCATTAATAGAAGACATAGGCTGAGGTACAGGGGGTAACTTTCTTTAATAACCTACAGACAGGTTTAAAAGGAATGAGAGAAAAGAAGGGAAAATTTTTTAGTCTGGACCTTGCTAAGTGGCAGTTATGGAGAATGGAGGCAGCACAGGCAGGAAATGCTGAACTCTGGCCCTAAAGCGTGGGTCCTCTGGCTGTGTACTTCACCTGGTTCTTCCTTGCCCTTCCCTAGCATATCTTTCTGCCTTTTAAAAATTTCTACAAGTCTTTTTCTCTGTTTCTCTCCCTATTAGTCTTAAGATAAAACTTATGTTTTTATTTCTCCCTTACCCAACCCCTAACACCCCCCCTAAAAAAAAAACTGAAAGGGCAATACACTAAAGGTACTGTATATTTGTAAGCAGCGCTCAATAATGTAAGGTTCTCCATGCCTACTGCAAACAAACACATATGCCAAATGGGTTATCAAATGGCAACTTTAGTATTTATTCAAACACTGATGCTATTAACATAACCAGAGGAGATTTCTGTTTATATGAAATTATCTTTATCTCTTTGGAAAGTACAAAAAGAAACCCAAGTCACAAAAAAATGTGCAGTGTTTAATCTTTTCCGAGCAAGACTGGTGTTCTTGCTTCACAAATTCCTATGAGTCAGGAAAACAATGAAGTGATATGAACAGGTGTAAGTGTCAAGAAAAAATACATTTTCCAAGAGTGCATTTTATTTTGTATAGTGAATCTGAAAAAAAAAAACAACCAAAAAACTATATAAGCCTTAATATACTCTTAATTCTATTGGAGCTATAAAAGACCCCAAACTTCCACCAACAGCATTAACAGAGGGCAATTATACCTTCCAAAGAAAATCTAATTCTTTGTGGAATTGGTGGCTTTGTAACTGGTCATATCATATCATTTAAGCTGGATAGCACTGTCAAAAATATCAAATCAGATGAAGATTCTTTTCACTCATATTTCAACTTCCAAGTGTTGGTGAAGTAACCATCTATCAAAGCTTTTTATACATGATCTTACTATGCAGCATTAAATAATGCATTAAAGCTTCTGGGACAGCCAATTCTCAAGGCTTTAGGAACAAAATGAAAAATCTTGCCTTTTGTGCGAGCCTTCCTCCACCTGCTTTATAGTTCAAATACAGCTTACCTGCACTGCCACATTCTGCTTTCCTGTTTCCTGTAACTTTTCTAAGGTGCATTTCTTGGTTTCAGTTTTCCTCTTGTTGTTGTCCTTCTTGCCATCATTCTGAGTTATAGTTATTCCTTTGCTATAGTCCCTTCTCACCTCTTTGGGAGGAAAACTTCTTCCTTGGTCTCTGTTCACTTCTCGTGGCTTAATGTTCTCTTTGAAGGTGACCATTGGTTTCTCTCCTGTGTCACAGTTGTTGCTTAGACTTCGGCCCGTAGACAGCACTGATTTCAGTCCCGGGTTCCCATCTGTACTCAGGGACTCCATCGTGGATGTTTCTTGCAGAATGAGGTTCTCTTTGGTTTCACTGGGGTCTTCCAGGATTAACTCTGGAATTTCTGTGATAAACAACAATTTTCCTACCTCATTTTCACACTGAATCAGCCTAAAAAATAATAAAAAAAAAAAATCCATATATAAAAACATAAACCTAAAATACAAGTAACAGTTGAACTGTGTGTGGATCCAACAGTCAATACACTCCTGACCCTGAAAATTAAGAAAATAGCAGGATACAGCAATATGGATTCAGGTACACCAAAGCAGTTACACAGAAGCCCAGGGTGTCAATACCACATTTAACATCACCACAACACATCCTATACTCTTGCAATGTTTTCTAATAATCAGATACATTTACTACCCATATTTTAAAAACAAACACTAGACTAAGGTCCTTACAGTAGCTATATCTAATTCCTTTTTAATACGTGTAAAAACTGAAGCTCAGAGGTAATAAAGTTCATTCAAACATGCAACCATACTGTAAGTGCTAATAGACTGACGGAACCTAAACGCGAAAATGAATACGGAGTAGTTACTAACTCTGGAAAGGTTATAACCAACAGTAGAGATCCCAAGAACACATATCTGGGGAAGAAGTAGGATTCTAAAAGAAATTCAAGTCTTTCTAACTCTAAAACCTGTGCACTTCCCACCACACCAGCTTCCACATCTGCTATGTATTTAAATAGCCACTAGCATCATCCCAGTCTGTCCTGACTGAAACTGACCACCATGCCCATCAATACAAATCACTGTGACTGTTAACACTTTGTGTGCCAGTGCCCTTTAAATTTACCAGCCCTTCGGGCCGGCCATTTTCTGTGCCACCGCACGAATGGTATAAGCATTCAATAAAACACACATAACTCCTGAACTACTGGATATTAAAAAAACTGTAGTATCTCTCATAAAACACCTTACACTTTCACCAAAACAATGTGTAAAGCTTCTAGACTGAGTACGATCAAAGAAATAGCTCCTAATAGTTCCAAATAAATCCACCATGGTGTGAAAAACTGGAGACCAGATGAACATGTATTAATACGTGAGAGGCCATCTGATACTGGTGACAAAAACACGTACTAATATGTGAGCAGACCACAAAGTGTTAATATACAATTTTGTTAGGTTTACACAGATGTTTATAAACCAGGGTAGACGCTCATTATTCAAAAGCGGGGACAAAGTCAATCCTGTACAATAGGCAAGTGTAAAAGAGAGAACCAAGGTTAAAGAGAATATACTTAGGATCATTAAGGTCACAATTCAATGTTGTGCTGTGAACATTTTGAGTTAAGAGTTTATAATCAATAGCATTATACCAAAGTGTAATGTGAGTGTGTTCGTGCATCCAATAAGGTTAAAAAGGAGTAGGCCAGAAGCCCATGGACATACCTCGGCTGATTATCAGCGATCCACTTTCCTATAGAAATTAAGCGCTGCTGTCGTATTTGTCGCTGCTGACCCTCCTTGTCTCCAGTGATACCCTGGTGGCCTTTGGAAAAATCCAAGTTCCTAAAATCGATATAGGTAATTTATAAAAAAGATGTTTTCCAGGCAACCAAGCTCACCGTACTAACTGAAATCACTTTAGGTTTTTCCATACAGGTTAGCGACTTGATGTATCAATTGCATTTGTTTGAATTTTTATTCCCCCAAATTTTAAATACAATGAGAAAAAGCAGAAAAGGAAATATGCAATTTCATTATGTTAATGTGACACTGTACTTATATTTCACTTTCTAATTGAAGAACTTAAGTAAAGCATAACCTTTTGTAAGGAATCATTAATTTTTAAGGTATAATTATTTTATTTTTAATAATAAAGTTTTTATTGACACTTATCTTGCATTTTAAGTAACTTGGCTGAAAATGATCATCACATTCCTAAGGGTCTCTGAGATGCCTATACAAATAAATAGTATTAATCTACTCATTTTAAGATGTTTCAATCCAAATAAAAAATGTGTAAAGTATACAGAGCAAAAAAATTCAATCTGATATTATAATGAAAACTATGCAAAGAGTAAGATACCATAGTAAAAGGAAGATTAGCTCCTTCTGATAAGCTCTGAGAAGGTTTCACAAAGGATAGGATAACTGAGCTGGACTTTAACAGGTAGTGCAGGGGTTAAGTCCAAATAAGGGAAAGAAAAGGGAATGTTTGAGGTATAACATGAACAGCTTTGGATGAATAAAAATACAGCGCTATGCAAGAACAGGACAGAGTGATATATAGTATAAGTATTCAGAGAAGGGCAAGTGGCAGAAAATTGACTGAAAAATCTAAGCCCTAGGTAGTGACAGGGCTTGGACATCAAACTAAAAAATATATGGAAACAAGTGGAGGCAGGTAAACCAAAGTTTTTAAACTAGTAATAGGACATCATAAGGTCTATGATGATATCTTGGGGATAGGATTCTTGGAAAAGCAAGATTCTTGGGGAAGTAAAAAGGGAATGAGTTCAAGGAAACAGATCAAACGTTAGACCTAAAAAGGAGTTAAAGACTCTGAAACACAGGAAGGAAGAGATACAAATGACGATGAGAGGAGCAGATTGGTTTCTCATTATTAGTAGTAAGAAAAACTGGAAACGATGTTTTGTTTTACATGAAACATCATAATGATATTTAAAAATATTGTGGAGACAGGGCAGAAATGAACTATAGAAGGAAAGAGACTGTGAGTATGGAGGTTGATTATGAAGCTTTTTTAATACTTCAGGTAAACAGTGATAAAAGTCTGACAATGTGGAAATAAATGAGGGGAGTTGGATCTCAGAAGCATTTTGGACACAAAAGAAAAAAGGTGAATGGAAATAAGGATTTTTCAGATTTCTTGTTTATTCATATAGGTGAATAACAGCACACAGATAAGAAGTATTTGGAGGATCATTTTTTGCTAACAGAAAAATGTAAGTTCATTTCATTCTGATCATGTTAAGATCAGATAATTAGAAATAAGGGTACAAGCTTCATGAGAAGTCAATACTTGAATAATTGGAACTTAAATATGCAATAAATGAAAGCTCAAGACAAAAAGAGGAATTTGATCAAAAGGAGAATGTAAAAAGTGGGAAGGCCAACAGAAGAACCCTGAAAAGGCCTGAAGTCTAGAAAAAAATGAGTGAAAGAAACTGAGGTAAGGGTAGGACGATAGCAGTTGTCACAGAACTAGGAAAAAGAAGAATTCAAGAAGCAAAGGGATGAACAGACTCAATGCTAAAGAAAATTACATAGGATGAAAATTATAAATAAGTTAATAGAATTAGTAACCAGGAGAACACTGAAAGTTTAAGCTGCAACAGGTTGAGAAGTGGCTGGGAGTGAAACAGTCCATAAGGTCATCCCAAGAAGTTTGATAACGAAGAGAAGAATAGGGCAGCAATAGAGAGAGAGGGGGCTGTGAATTTTACTTTTTCAGAACAACAGGGCATACTGGAAAGTTAAGAGGCTAACAGGAAATAGTAAAAGGTACTGGAAATAAATACAAGAAGAGCAAAAAAAAAAAATGGAGCAAGATTCTTGGGGAAGTAAAAAGGGAATGCGTTCAAGGAAACAGATCATGTTAGACTTAAAAGGGAGTTAAGAACATACTACTCTGAAAGACAGGAAGGAAGAGACAAATGATGATGAGAGGAGCAGATTGTTTTTTCATTATTACTAATAAGAAAAACCTGAAGCGACACCCTTTGTTTTACATTTGTTTCCCAATCTTGAGGCTTTCCTCTAGTTTCTTTTTCATATATGTGTGTGTGTGTGTGCGTGTGTGTGTGCGTGTGTGTGTGTGTGTGTAAAAAGGACAAGTTTATTAGGAAAAGGAGGAAGAAAAAGAGGCACATGCATAATGACACGCAGACAGAAGAGCTGCCTTTCCCTCTGATTTCAAGAAAAGTATAGGAAGTAGAATTCAGTGAATAAAAATCACTTGGAAGAAGCAATTTCCCTTTCCGTTTCCTTATAATTTTTGATATTACAAAAGAATTAAAGTCAGGGAATATACTAATCTATTTCTTATCAGAAGACTTTCACTACTGCTACTAGGAAAATTAGCCAAAACTTAAGACAGATCCTAGGTTCGTCTAGACCCAAACCTGTCTCCGGCTCATTTTAATACTGCACTCACTAGGAATGAAATAAACCTCCTTAAGCTGCCACCCACCTGAAAGAAGGTCTTAAAGCCAGGAATCCTTGTAACTCAAACTCCTCGGGAAGTGGTGTAGCTAGGAGAAGGGTAGAAATCAAGATTTGTATTAATAAAAATACTGCTGAAAAGAAAACTGTTTGCTAAACAAAAAAAATGAGTAACTGTTATAAAGAAAGAATTTTTAAAGTTCACATTTCTGTTCTTCTTTATAGTAATTCTGATGAAATAACTGATTTGTCAAGTACCTACTTGTCGCCACTGGGCCCCAATACTGCACTAATACACAACTAACGCTGAGGAGGATGGTACGTTGGCCATTCTTAAAATTTTAAAGTCTCAGATCTAGTTATCCCAATGTGTAGATTATCTCCTGGTTACTCGAAGTATTGAATACAACACTGACATCATCTGGGAGCTTGTAAGAAATGCAGAATCTTGGGCATGATCCCAAATCTACTGAATCATAAGTTGCATCTTAACAAGATCCCAGGTGATTCTTCTGCAAAAAACACTTTGTGGAACACTGATTTAATGAAAGAAAAATAATCAGGAAGGAGTCAACTACAGGTTATTCAGTGCAGGATTATTTATAATGGGGAAAATTTTTAAGTAAATGCACCATGATTAAATAAATCACAGCATATCCATAAGACGGAATATTATGCAGCAGTAAAAACCATGTCTCAAAATGTTTGAATAAAAAAGAAAATGTTAACAACATCTTAAACTTAAAAAGCAGGTACAAAGCTGTGTATATGTACACATAAGAAAAACGACCAAAAAAATACACTATCATGTGAATAATACAAACTATCTCTGTATGAGAGAACTACGCATTCTTTATGTTTACATGCTCAAACATTGTGTAGTTAGTAGGTATTACTTTAATAATGTTGCTCACAATAATTCCTTTAAAAAAACTTTGTAAGAATGAATAGGAAGGGAAGAATAGGGAAAGAATGTGAAGGTACTGCACTCTCTGGACTCTTAATTCCAAGATAACTAAACAGGGGAATAAGGTAATGAAAAAACTTGAAGACCATTACTGCTATTTCCACACACTTAGTGTGGAATCCAAAAATCACTTGAGATATTGAATGTTTTTTTTTTTTTAAAGATTTGTTTATTTATGCATACAAGCTGGGGTGTAGGCCAGGTGTGGGGTGGTGAGAGGATTCACCAGAGACAGAGTGGGGAGCAAAACAGGCAGATCAACTGAAATACATTGCTGAGGGGAGCAGCGGGTGAGGCAGGCGAGGTCTGCTGCGCCATGTGGAAATCTCCCTGGCCAGGGATCAAACTCGTGCTGCAGTGGCTATGGATACCTTCATAGTGCTGCGTTTAACCTGCTGCACCACCAGGGTGGCCCTGAGATATTGAATTTGAAGTCAAACACTTAACAACAGATACCTGTTCTTTCCTGGCTCATTATTAATGATAGAGAACAATGTCAACCACAAAAGTTAAGGTAGACCTTACCATTAATAACTGACAGATCCTCTTCATGGGGATGGAAACTATTTAGCAGAGAAATCAACCAGGGCCAAATGCTATAAAATTAAAGAAATAGTTGTATTATTTTTAATATGCATATTTAATATTTTTCAGAACACTGAAAAGCCATCAAAATGTTATATATAGGCCTAAAATTCTATATATATTTTCCCTTGTTTCAGCATTAGGAGGCTGTCTAATTTCCTAAACCTCTTGTCAAAGATATTTGGCTGGAAGATTATCAGAAAGGTCAAATTTCCATGATAGAGAAAGGACTACAAGTCATTTCCCAGGTTCCTAATTTGACAACTAGTACAAATAACTTGTTGTTTTAAACATCAAAAATTGATATTTACTGAGAAAACTTTGACCAGAGAAGCAACATACTGTGTTTTTTATAGAGTCTTCCCATATATTATTAGACATGGAACCCACTGCGAGGTCTTAATCTGTGGCAGCTGGTAGAGTTACACCACAGTCAAATCACATTTTCAGTTCAAAGTGTTGAATAATGTTTTTTTCTGCCTGATGCAAGAAATCCACACATTGTTAAAATACCCTTACTTTTAAATAGTTAATTTTTACAAGAGTATGTAACAAAATATTAAAAAGCATTTATCAGAAACATTTTTTAAATATTAAATTTTTAAATTAATATTTATGCTAAATATAAATACATTTAAACATAATATGAAAATTGGTTAATTTAAACACAAAAAAATTAAAACGTATTTTCCACTAGTAGGCAGTGAGTTGTCATTAAAATACTTGGTTCCTAAGTATATTAAACTCTTCACATTATAGATTTTTAAATACCACGTTAAGTATAAATATTGGGTATTAATAACTGCTATAAATATGCTATATAACTGCTATATAAATATTTATCAAAAAATCGATAAATATGATCTAGGTATGAACTGGGCAAGGTTTTATTAAAGGGGGACATATGCAACTGCTTGATTGTCTATTTGTTGGGGTGGGAGTGATATGGAGGAGTGTGGCAATGCCGATAACTTTAAATAATTGGCTCTGGCCTGGGGAATTACTATTTCTATTTTCTTAGATTTCATTAATCTATTTAAGTTGTCCTAATAAAGGTAATATTAAGCTTTTCTTGAAATATATAACATTTAATGCTGGTGAAAAGTGTGGTCCAAAAAAAAAGCTGATGTTGGGGAATACCCAGGACAGAAAACTTGACGTAAATAATCATATCATGGAAAAAGCATGGAAGTCGACAACTATTTTTTGACAGTTGTATAGTTTCAATATGGAGATACACTGCTTAAGAAAAAAACCCCGAATATACAGAGGAAAAAATGAAAGACCTGTATAAACAAATATTGAAGACTAAATGTCTGCTCCAAACCTTTGGGAATATAGTAAGTTATAAAAGACAGTTAAAAAGAAGGTTAATAACCTAAAATGAGTATTAGACTAGAAAAAAAAAGTATGCAATAAATATGAGATCTCAACACTATAGATCGCATAAAAACACGAGTGGATAACTTAATGATACATTATTTTACCCTACTTTGGGTGACTTTGCTTTCTACAAAGGAAAAAGCACACCCCTACTTTACATATTTATTAGCTTAAGATAACATAATCTCAAAAAGCATATGCAAAACTAAGTTCTAGAAATTGAAACGTTCCAATAATAAGAGACTGAAGAGTATCTGAATATACGGGATGTCTTCTCATTATTTAAAAGCTAAATGGTTAATATATGGTAAGTAAGAAAAATCTCCAGTTTTAGAGAAACACTCCATGTTAGTGTTTAAAATGAATAGTAACATAATTTAAAATAAAATGAAATCCCCCAAGGGTATAATTCTAAATATCGTAATAAACATGCCAGGAAGAAGAGTAAATGTAGGGAAGCAAAACTGTAAATACAACTATTTCTTCTGGCTGAGAATCTTTTGCCATGATACAAAACGGGAACAGAATACAATGGGCTAAAAGGATCACTGCACAGGAACACAAAACAAATAAAAATATCAATTCCCTCCCATAAACTTTAAGATTCTATAAGCAAACGTAAAACAACAGACTTCTTTCATCGCATTACTGACATGGTTTATCGAACCAAACATAAGTCTGAGTTCTAAAAGTACACAGAAATAAAATTTTTACAAGGAAGCAATGTCTAAAACTCTATTACTTACTATTAATGGCAAAACTGACATGAAAAGGAGGTGATGCAGCATGCTGTGCTATGCTGCTAAACTCTACTCATGACAACGACAAACACAAAAGGAGCTTATGGTTAGGCTCTAATTTAGAGGAAATAAAGGAAAGAGAATCATGAAACAGAGGAATCACGGGACCTTAAGTGTGGCTAGGCCATTTTGTAGGTTGTAACCTCGGTCAATGTGTAGATGCTAGGCTACACAGCAGAAAGCTCAGAGATTCTCCTTACAGCCACCATCACAACATACAGGGGAGGAACGTCCTACTCAACACAAAGCCTTACTGGAAGTATTTATTCCTACAATTAAAGGCAAACTGAAAGTTTTGATCCGTTACTACACAATCAACAGTTTCGAAGAGCTGTCAGAATTACTATAGAGCTATTACAGAATTACAAAGAAAATGATGGAAGCCAAAAGAGCTCTCAATCTTCTATACTTAAAGCAAACACAGTTCCAATGGGGTGTTACTGTAAGGAAGCACCAAATAGCTTATGTGTATAAAATAATGGAAGAAGTAAAAATCTCTTCCCTCCAACTCCTAAACAGAAAAATCGGGGCATATTGTAATGAGTAACAGACAAATTTTATTTCTATTTCAGCTTGAAATGTGAAAAATGCCATTACTGCAGGATGGCAACCAGGACTAGGGGGAATCTATAGGGAGTGAGAAGTCCTTAAGATTGTGCCTCACATGAAGAATTCAAACAAATAAATGAAAACATACAAAGAGGTTTTCTTTTCAATTTCCAGAGTAGGTGGAAAATACAAAGTATTCCATTGTTCAAATGTTGAGTTTCTACATATCTATGAATATCAAACATAGCACAGAAGAGCTAGTGAAAATCTAAAAAACACTTACTACTGTCTCTCATCCACCACTGCTTCCTGGAAGACTCTGGGTCTAAGTCTCAGCCAGTCCATGGAGACCTTGACTGCAGGAAGGGGAAAGGCATTGTAGGACTCCTCCTGAGACTGGTGCTGGAGAGGACACTTGCACAGGATGCCAAGAAAAGACACTTAAAGGAAAAATGTATTTAGAAAGCTTAAGATGTCTGAAATTATGTGCCAGTCCAAATCAAAATAGCATTATGAGTCTTCTGCTGTTCCCTACTTAACAACTTCTTTCTAAAAAGGCATTTTCCCCCATGTTAAAAATGTTACAGATAGAGCTGATAAGGAAGGGGGTGTGAGTGGATAAAAGGAAAGGATTTTGGCCTCTTGTCAATTTTAAGAAATATGGGACAAATTTTCTGTCACTTTGTTACAATGATGAGAGTGGCTAATATTATGATTGTCAAAGAAGACAGCAAAGAGAACAAAAGGTTTTAATACTCACTGAAGAGGGCTAGCAACTGTGTCCAACACAGCTGTTCATCTTGGCTGTAACTATGCTGTTCCGTTTCATTACTAAAGTCACGAAGGTGATGAAGTTGAAACAGGTTAATGACAGTAACATGAACTAACTGTTGAGAGTTGAAAGCTTTTTGGAATAGCAGTCTCTGTAAAAGAAGACAGGGATTCTAGTATGTCATCAAGAACAGAGGCCATCTTTGACACACGAATTACTGGCAATCTGCACTTAGAGCCACATGGGTAACAGTAGAATTACAGATGAGAAAACTGCTCCGCTCTTACTCCTACTGTTTTAACTGAGTTTGATGTGGTCTAAGGTTTTTCCCAGATATCAGTGAACTGTTTTCCACAATTCTTTCTCCCCAAGAATCTATGTACATTTTTAATATGACCGGAGAAAAAAGACTTTGGGGTCCATCAATAAATGCATAGACCTTAAATTACCAGACGCTGTTTTATAAAATATGCATATATACTAAAATATTAAATTGGGACTGATGACCAGAAAGTAGAAGGACATAGTGAAAAACAAAATTTCAAACAAAGAGACTCAAGAAGTACTGTAATTTTTGACTTTCAAAACTTGGCATACAATTACTCTTTCAAACACCTGATACATTCAAAGAAATTTAAGTATAAGTACAGCCAAAGATATACTTTGAACACAGGGTAAATGATAGAGTAAAGCAATCTTAACATGTGTTATAGATAATTTTACAAATTATTACCGTGACAGTTTCCCTTATCGGAAAAATACATGCATGATCTTCACCATCAAATTTCTTTTACTTAATAACTATGTGTTGAAAGTGACCACTATAAAGAATTCACCCATGTGCTCCCAGCTGTGACATCAACTTAATCACCCTCTACCTTAATATTGGCAGTAGTTTTAGACTAACACCATATGATATATTTCAAACACAAGTTTCTAAAAAAGTTATCAGCTACTAAAGATGCTATTCGGACTTCACCCTACACTTTTGGTCATAGCAACTATCCTTCCTTCTGAGGCAAATTTTTTGAGACATCCTGATGGTAGGAAACAGAACCTTACTTACAGTTCCTCAGCAGTGGAAAAAAATATCCCCCTATCTTAGAAATTTAGTGCTGCCCTTGTTCAGTCTATCCTGAAATTGTTTTTTTATTCACATAAAAAATCAGAAATGTTCAGAATTAAATTCTGTAATTCTGATAGCAAAATCTTTCGTATTATCAGTGGAGAAAAATAGTATCGCATTCCACTTTAACTATTCTTCCTGTCCTAATTCTCAGTCTTTTGGCCATCCACCACTCTAGTATATACATTCCCTTTCACACAGGGATCAAACATTTTTCTCAATATGTTCTAAAATTCTTTCTTTTCTTTAGAATTCCCCTAGAAAATGTCTCCTTCAGTCTCTACATCTAGCCTTTTAGTTAAGTTGACCACGTAGCACAAAAGCTTAGTTCTAGCATAAAATGCGAAATATTAATTTGATTTTTCAAAAAGGATGGTTTCTCACAAGCATAATATAGCAATGTATTCCTTACATTTATAAACCTGTTGGCATTTATTTTAGAAGGCAATATCTACAGAACAAAATCGCAGCCCTTTAAGGGATTTGTAGTGTATGCAAGGAAATATTAATGAATGTGAGTGCAGTCTAGTACCAGCAAATGATAATGTAAGTTCACGAAGGTATAGATTTTGCCTTGTTCTCCCCTATATCTCCAAAGCCTTGAAAAGTGCGTGGTGCATATTAAGTGCTCAAAAATGAAAGAACAATTGTTTAATTATATTCAGTTATAATTTCATAAATTTCAGACTGTATTGTATTGTAGTAAGTAAAGGGCCTCCCCCGGAACAAAATCAGATCAGATTGATATATTGCTACTAAATAAACTTTCAACATCAATGAAGGATTATACCATTAAGAAACAGCACATATTTAACAGATATAAAAACTCTTGCACCTCAATTCCTAGATCCAAGCCCCTAAATCCTTCAATGACCCTCAACCCTGTAAATGTTTATTTATGCCTAGTAGCTAAGGCTTCTGGCTACACATACTGATATTTACATGTGGATGATATGAATTACCTACATATCCTTTAGAAATGCTTTTGGATATTTAATTTTACTAAAATGTCACTCCAACAATGTTCGGGTATTTCTGAACTGGTAAATTTTTAAACAGATCTTCCTCATACTATGTTTCACTTTGGAGGGTTTGGATGATACTTTTAACATGTATTTTAGTGACTGCCCACAAACACCCACCAGAACTTCAGATACAGAAATAAATATATGAAGAGAATATTAGTGTTTGAGGTTAAACCAAATGTGAAGTTGACTAGATTCTAGACTGGAATAACTTACATAAAGATGATCTCATTAAGGTAGGTTCCCTCTCCCTCCCCATTTAGGGATATATCTTTCTTAGAACCAGAGCTGGAAGCAATCTCAAGAAGTCATCTGGTCCAATCCCCTGCAATTTAACAGGACTGCACCTAAAACCATCCAAAAGAGATGGCTGTCAATCTGACTTTTAAGTTCTCAAAGAGAGAATCCTCACAACCCGCTACAAATCATGACTTAAACTTCAAGATACAAATTTAGTTCTGGACTCAAGAAAGACAAAAATATGTTATTCTAAATGATTCTTCATCTATCTGTATGAGTATAAGGAAACTGTTTAGTTTGTTCTTTCTAGGAAGCAAGGCCTAGGCATTAAAAAGCTGCTCCTGTCATGGGTGGGCTAAGTTTAAAAAGGCCACAAGGAGAAGCAGATAACAGCAGGGGAATCTAAAACTTAAGACAAACTATTTCTGTTATAGTTGTTTAGTATAATCTCTTGCACATAAAAATAATTATGTGTAAAAATTGCTTCACATTGACTATAATTGGCTAATTTATGTCTAAATTCTGTAATTTCAGGAACATGAGATTTTTATAATAAGACTGCAAAGTAGTTACAAACAATTTCCCAGAATATAGATAACCAGAAATAACCATAAAATAGATTTTGAGAGTATCTGGTTTATTATTGAGCCCAATGACTAAAACAGTGACTGATACGTAACAAACAAATACTTGTTGAATAAATGAATTAAAATTAGTTAACTTAATTTTGACTTCTCATATTTAAATTGCTCATTTAATACACCAATAAAAGATCATTTTCATATATATGTAACTAGAACAAAAGTTACTTAATTCTACCTCTATCCAAATTAGTGAAATATTCTTCTTGAATGAAATTCTCATTCCTTTCTTTCAAACTACCACAAATCCTGATGGATCAAAGCACACTCAGAAAAAGAGCTGGGGTTTGCTGAATGGAAATACCTATAAAGTAGGTACAGAATCCTATCTAAGAATATAGGCACCATCAAAAGTGTACTTTCAACATTGAGAAAGGAAAGGACTGAAGAGAGAGGAATTTTTTTCCACACTTTGATACTTTTTGCCAAATGGCAGTTGCTTAGTGAAAACAGAGATCCTGTACTTCTTTATATACTGTATCTCAGTTTAAATTGAGGGGATGCTGCACACAAGAATTTCATAGGCCTCAAATTCAATTTTTACCAATAGTTCACAGTTAATTAAAACATAAAAACTGGGAGTTAGGTTCCTTTAGATGCATCCTTATGCATCCTGATTCAGACAAGTAAAAAATAATTCTCTAGTTTATAAATCTAACCTTAAACTGTTCTTCCAATTTTTCTCGAAGAGGGCTCAACTTTTCCAAGCTCTTACTCAGGTATACATGACCGTGGAATTTAATAAAGGCCTTGATGAAGTCAGAAACACCCCACTTGGTTTTCACCTCATCCCGGCTGAAAAGAGAAAAATTTCCATGAATTTTAAGAAGGAAAATGGCTAAAGCCTCTTAAAGGGAGGCCTTGCTTTGCGAAAACATTGAGTACGTGATACACAAGGGAAGATTCTGCATCTGATTAACTTTTCAACTGCAACACACTCAGATGAGTCAGTGTTCAGCATCTGAGCTCAACTGGGAACAGTAAGACATTAACTGGTTGAAATTCAGTGACTATATACAACACAATTATGGTGTACCGTTATGTTGAGCAATTAGGCAAATGTAAGAGAAGAGAAGAAACACAGGTAACTAGCATTATTATTTATATGCCCGAATATGCAGGGTCAAGGCTACCAGATTAAATAAAGATCTCTTGGAAAAGTCAACCCTACCTTTCCAGTGCTTTCGAAAGTGCTTTTTGTAGGTTAGTGGAGGCAGCTGGGAAAGGGAACTTCACAGCAATGCTTCTGCAGTAGTAGAAAATTGTGGTCAGATGGTCTCCTTTGGAAGAAGCTAAGATAGCCAACTGATTGTAAGGCTGACCTAGAGGAGAAAGTTAAGATTCTAAAGTAACCCAAGATACACAGTCTATCAGACAACAGATGATCAATTTTTAACCCCTCAAATGAATAACAGGGTATACTTTATAAAGTAAATCTCATGACCACATCATTACAAATGGATGTAATGTAAAACAGCACACTTCAGTGACAGTACATATTATGATGTTTAGGTTAAACTGTTACATAATAAGAGTGGAAAGAACTACAAGTAAGACTTCAGAAAGGGTTAGATATAAGTATTTTTGGATTTGTAGGCCAACGAGTCTCTATCATGACTATCCAATTCTGACACTGTGGTGGGAAAGCAGCCACAGACATGAAATCAATAGTGTACCCAAAGCCCATGCCTGCTTGAGAGTCTTTCAAGGGGCACCTTTTAGAATCAAAAGAAATTTTATGGCCTAACAAAAGTGACTTGTATCACCGAACATCTGCTATAATTTAATTCAAAAATCACTGCTAATTCTGATTTTGGGGTCATCAAAACGCAAAAGCACTATCTTTTGGGTAGTAAGAGATAATTTTTCTAGGGGGAAAATGGTGGTATTAAAAAGGGAAAATTATTCTCCAAGCAATTAAGGATGCAGAGATGTTAAAATAATTTTAGATCCTATCAGGGACATCCTACTTACATTGCTTTACTGGCAAAATAATCTAAAAATTTTATTTCTGGTTATATAGAAGACACATGAAAGGGAAACATAACAAAACTCAGGAGCGTTTGCTTTCATAAAACTTTAAGATGAGTCTTGAGAGTTACTTTCCATCTTGCTATAATGAATAAAGTGTCGCAGTCAACAAACATGCAAGACCCACTCACCATTGGAGGGGACAAGCTGAGCTGCATGCCTATAGTAGGATTCTGCCTGGCTGGTCTGGTTTCTGTATCGAGCTGAGAGGAAGAAAAAAGATAACTCAGTTTAAAAACAAAGAAACAAAATGACTGTATGGTAGTATTTCCAAAACAACTATAGTTTTAAGTTCTAAAAATAACAAACACATTAATTTAAGATCATTAATGACAGAAAATACTTTAAAACAAATTAACTATAGGATTATGTGTGAAGTGTCCGCCTGGCCTTTCCTATGTGGGACACTCAGCATGTAACCAATTTTAAAGCTTACCTAGCCCCCAATTTCAGGTCCTCCAGTGACATGCACCACCAGCTCCCACTATGAACTATGCTGGTGACCTGGAGCCGGCCCACAAGAAGGGGTGAGTTATATGGCACTTAAAAACAAAACAAAACAAAAAACACTATACAATATGATCTGAAGACTATGTATTTCTTCAATAGCTTGTAAAGTGATTTTGAAAAATGCCTCATACTTATTACAATATTAATTATAACACAGTGAAAGCAAAACAGCCTAAATACATTACTCACTGAATTACTCTACAGAGGTGAGTGCTTACTCTGACGTGACTCCTCATGGAGGCAATGATTTATGACATTAGGAAATCTAAAATCAAACTTGAAGCACTAATGTTCTCTATTCATTATTTGAGGACAGTCAAAACATAATCCTATAGTTATTTTGTTTTACGACCTTTTTAGGTCATCTTAAAGGAATGAACAAGAATAATAAAGTCATGTAACATTCCAAGATAAAATATATAAAATGCAAATACAAATTCAATTGTAAAAAGGAAACAAATATTGAACCTTTAACTCACTGGTAGGAAGGAAAGAAGGCTTCAGAATATAGCTTCAGAAGAAGTTATTTATAAAGCCCGTAATTCCTAAGGAATACAGACTTTCAATCTAAAAAATACTACGGCGCTAATTTGAAAAATTTAGTTTTGGTTACGGTTTTTTGGTCTACATCTGTGTAGTTTGAATAATGAAAGCCATTTCCTTCAAGATCCTTTGCCAATCCAAAAACATAAAGAAATTCTAAGTTGCTTAAAATATTTTTATAATTTTCTCATCTGACAATCTAAATTTTGTGTGCATGCTCAGTTTTAAGGGAAAAAAATCCTTCTATGACTAATACAGAGAAAAGAAGGAATATATTATCAATTCCTTTACACCAAAAGCTCACCGATGTCTCCTAGATGGACGAGGCAGTGCTGGCAGATATAGGAACAGGAGCTAGACTGTGGCTTCACTATGGCGCTGGTATGCGTCTGTTTATTGCTGATAATTCCCAACTGGGAAGACTTCACACGGCATGGTAAATCTACATTAAACACTGTACACAGTTCTTGTAATAACTAAAAGGAAACATGAGCAAGATTTAGTATTAAATCAGAACTGGTAAGGCAGAAGTGCTCTAACAGTAAAGCTTACATAGGTTAACATAAACCTATTATCACATACTGCTGAGCCCTAAGCAAAGACTATATGGGAAAAATATATGGTACTCTTTCATAGGATAGCCAGTACAATTCATTACAAATCATATCTTTTCTTAAAGTTTTAGAGCAATCTAGGATGTGCGTCTAAAAGGAACAGCATTTTAAATCAAGGCATTATCTGAAGAGGGTATTTAGACACATTTAGCAAGCCAAGAACAGCAAGAAGCTCCATGAAATTACAATCTACTAATTCTCGTAGAAACACACTAAAACTATTAAAGGTTGGTTGGTACAAATCTGACTAAACTGCAAGCCAGAAGACCTACACTTCAGGAGTTTCTTTTTTTTTAATATAATATTTATTTTTATTATTCGTATCTTTTACATTATTATGTATTCCCCATAAGTTACCCACCTTGAAGTTTATTTTCTTAAGCCCTACATCATTTCCTTAACTGTATACATAGCAAATTTTATGGTACTGCAGACCTGTACGAAGTTTTGACAGTATCTAGACCACCCATTCTTACCTCATTTCCTCTCTAGTCTTAACAGTAGGAAAGAATCTTCCTCCTGGTGAGAGCTAACTCCTCTGCCTGAGAACATAATTTCATTCTTGTCTGCCTCCTGCCTAACATCCCTCTCACGCTTTAATCTACTTTCAATTATGCACCTTTGCTGTACCCTATAAATATCAAGTATCACCCACAGAAAACAAAAATTGAAAAAAAAAAAAACACACACACACGCACACAAAACCAAAACACTCTCTTGACATCAGATTCCCCGTCTAGCAACCTTCTAGTGTCTCCTCCTCTACTCTGCCAAAATGAGTCCACATATGCCAGCTTTGCCCTCTCAACTCCTTAATCCCATATATCTGGCTTTCACACAAACTCCCTCTCCTCATACCACCACCCATTACCATTATTGAAACTGCTGTCAATATATCAACTGGTTAAGACCCAAATACAATGGACATTTTTCAGTCATCTGAGAGAACTCTGCTGCATTTAAAATAGCCAATCTTATAGTTAGTTGATCACTGAGCTTTTTCTCTCACTAAATTATTCCTTTTCAGTCTTCTCCATTCAAAGTCATTTGTCCTCTCACCTTGCTCCCCGGGGTTTCACTGGCCCCCACACTGATCTTCACATCCTATTATCATTTACATATGTACTTAAAATACAGTCATTCAAATTTCTGGTTATTTTATCAGACATCATGGGAGGCAACAAAGATACAGAAATGACTAAAACAGGCAGACTTAAAAGGTTCACAGCCAAATGGGCAAGTTAGGGGAGACAGAAGGGAAAGGATGGAGGAGGAAAGAAAGCAGGAAGAGATATAAAACATGATAGATAGCTTAAGTCATAAATGTTCAACATTTACTATAAATTTCATTCCCAGGTTATTTGCTATATCTGTCTCCTTTATCCTTGTGATATTCTAATAGTAATACAGTACATGTAGGTAAAAAGTTTTTCATTTTTTCAGATGAGGATATGAAAGCAACAGAAATATCAAGTGATTTGACTGAAATTACAGAATTAGAAACATTTTGATTCTATCACCACTTTTAACATGTGCCGAATTCAAGTAGAAAATAAGACACCTTGAGGACCCACCTCAAAAGAATTTGAAATGTCCATCACCTCTCTCCTCAGATAAAAAGCACTTATAGCTGAATATAAATTCATGTACCCTTTCTCACTAAGCATTGGAATTGTCTACTTCATCTTTACCTATACCTGAACATTTGTAATGGGCAAGATTTTGCTAATATTAAATTGGCAAAAAAGTGAATGCCTAGAATGGCTATATAGTCAGGAAATATAAAAGGCAAGAAAAGGAAAAGAACCAAATGAAATGGGGGGGGGGGGACGACAAAACAAGAGACTGTGAAAGGTGGCAGTAAGAAAGAAACATGACAGAAGATAAAGAGTTGAGTTCATCAGCTATTGGAAGAACATACTGGACAACGAGGCAAGGCTGAGTATCTACCAAGAAGAAAAAGAGCATTCATAAAAAAGAAATCAAATATGGCTGGAACATCACATATAATGTCTTATAATAAAATGTTTGCCTGAACACAGGAGTTGTTGTGGAGACATTAGAAAAGTTCTTGGTGGCACAAGGATCCTTGGTAAAAAATTTGGTTTAGAGGCAGAAACAAGATGAAACTAAAGAATAGAAACATGTTTCCTAAGTTGAACAAAACTGTATTGACAATTATTCTGTGAAAATGATTCCACCATTTCAGTGCTCTTCAACACTTCACTGTATGCTAAGAATGAAATATAATTATGAAAGTATAGAGAAATATCACCTTTTGGTTGACTATATAACCAAAGATAATACTCTCTTTTTGGCTCCCATTTTCTTAGAATAAGGACTATTGCTCTGTTCTTTAAAAAACAAAACAGGGGCCTCCCCGGTGGCGCAGTGGTTAAGCGCTGCGCTGTGGAGCTGTCGGCAGTGGCGACGTGAGTTCGATGCCCAGCCAGGGAGAATCCCACATGGCGCGGCAGACCTCTCCTGCCTTGCCCGCTGCTCCCCTCAGCAGTGTATTTCTGATCTGTTTGTTCTGCTACCCGCTCTGTCTCTGGTGAACCCTCTCGCCGCCCCATGCCTCTGGCCTACACCCCAGCTTGTATGTATAAATAAAAAATAAATCTTTAAAATACAAAACAAACACCTATAGCAGAATATTACCTCTTTACTTTGGCTCTGGTTTGAGGCACCTGCTTTATTTAAATGGCTAAGAAAATGAAAGTCAAGAAGTCAAGACTATCTTCACAGAACACAGCCAAGAACATGTGATTGATTTTACTATTCACCTGCCTATAAAATGTTTTTACCAATACCATGCCCTCTCAATTAAAATGGTTTTTGCTTTCCTGTAGATTTTCCTTGATATATCAATGTCCAATTAAAAAACCCCTGGAAATTAGCCAAAATGACAGACTAATCTGTATTATAGCTTTTATAAAATGGAAGAGAAGGTGGATGCCTTCCTTTTGCCTCTGCCAGGGCCAGATGCATCAAGTCTCTACTTCCCCTACTTCAGTTATGCTCACAGTTCCAGCTTCTACTGCATGGTGGAAGGGGAAGAAGCAGAAATAAATCTGAATCAAAAATTAAAGTGGCGTTTTAAGACCGGACCATATTTCAGAAACCTAAAAGTAACCAGAATATTACAGAAATCTAAGATGTTATGATGAAAATCTGAGATTCAACAAAGCAGAGTTGAATGTAGTGATGGGGGGAAGGAAGATCCACTTTTGTTAGTATCCCACTGAACTGAGGTGGTCAATTAACATAAAGTCAATCTATATGTCAAAATACAGTCAAACATATATATAATTGTACACCATGTTTTCCCACAATTTTCTCAGCATCTTAAAAAAATCTTCATGAACATAATTTACAATGCTTTCATATTTTCATTTTACATCATCACTCTTTTGTAGGATATAGGGATTGTTTTCATTTTAAGATTTGCATTATACTATCAACTGGTTCCTTTTTAATTACTGTCCTCACTTAAGACTTATCTATAAGAAAAAACTACTACCAAAAAAAATTCCGACCTAATAATGCCTGTATCTGAAAAATTCTAAAACAAAATTTTAAAGGAAAAATTATTTTCTATCAATCAAATGTTGAGTTAGTCACTGAATCATCAATTTTACTTTCATTGAAAAATACATTAATACTGACAAGTGCGTATGAAGATGGAAACTTGCAAACACTACTAATGAAATGTGAAAACATAAATGATGCCCTTTTGGGAAAACAACAACGTGCTTTAAAATTTCATTCATCTATGATATCTTTCACTATCACTAATTAAGAATTAGCACTCAGGAAATAATCCAGTATTAGAGAAAATGCTTTATACATAAAAAAGCTTGTCAAACTGTTTAACAATACAAGAAAAAACTTACACCATATTAATAAAGCACCTCGAAGACTGGATGTATACAACTATGTACTAAGATATAAAAACACCAAGAGGATATATATTAAAGTGCTAATTTATTTTGAATTAAGATGAGTAATGAAAAATTTACTTTTGTGTAATTTTCGAACTTCTTGAAATTAGCATACATTGTTTTTATGATCAGGAAAAAAAAAACTATCTATGTATCCATCTCTTCATTTAGACTGGGTATTTATTCCCCTGAAGGTAAAGATTGTCTCATTTCTCTCCATATTTTCAGTATCTAGTACTATGCTGTACAAATAGTAGGCTTCAGTTACTTATAGAATGGATTAATCTTTAAGATATGCTCTAAGGACTAGTTAGTGGCACACCACAGTCCCTTTCTCCAGAAGTATCAACTTCTATTGCTGAAAGTTAGTATTCAATTTGAAAATCAATTTTGAGAATAAGAACCATTCTTGAGTTCTCTGAATTATGAGTTATGATGAATCTAAGTAAAACAAATTCTCTGTAAGATGATGGTTATCTAAAATGACATCTTCCAACGGACAGTCTTCTTTTTCTTTATTCAAAGAAGTGGTAAAACCAAAATGGAGATCAAATATAGGAATTGTCAAAGAGGAGCATAGAGAGAACTGGTCAAAGATTTCTTCTGGTATAAGATCTCCAAAACCTTGTCATTCTAAGACAAGTATTTATATATGAACATCTTATCAGTTATGAATGTTGTTACAAATGGATGACATCGAGTTTTCTAAAGGTCTCTGCTTTGTTTTTTTTTTACCTTGCCTTATTTGAAAGTTGTTATCAGGATGTAACTGAGGACAAGGAAAGTCTCTGAGGATGTCGGATAATAGCTTATTGTTCAAACTGAAGTAAAGCTAACTTCATTTCATAGGTAGTTCAATAGCAGGTGAAACACAAAATAAATTCTATTGTATATATAAAGAAAAAATTATTTGACATTAAATTTTGACTATTTCTTACCTGGCATAACATTAGATATTACTTTCCTAAAGATTATAACTATACCCATAAATTCTTGCTCAGACAGTACAACTGACTACTGCTGTTTTACTAAGGCACTGCTCTCATTACCCTTTTTCTATTCACACAACGGTATCGCCAGCCTCTAAACCAAAACATTTTTTTTTTTAAATTGAAGCCTTTATTTTTTAAAGGTCTTATGGTAAACAATCTGGGACATTTTTATTTATTTGAGATTATAGATGATCAACTCCTGGATGACCCACATGGTGGCTACATAAAATGCTTAGATAAACAAGAAAGGTACAAACAGAATATTCAACAGTAAATTGAGGAAAATTGGTTATGCAATGCAGAACTTACCTGAGTATAGAAGCCACTAGCTGCCTCTAGGAACAGAGAAAGGTTTGCCTGAACTTCACTCCGATTCGGGTTTGCTCGATTCTTTGCCTGGCCTTGTAGTGTTGTGATCTGATTCTTAAAGGCATGATTCCAGCTGAAAACAAAATGTAATTCTATTTGGTATAGCAGTGACTCACTGGGCAGACACTGGTCCCCCTGAGAACAAGAAAGAACTGTTTGTTATAACACACTAGACAGTAAACTTGCATTAAAGTTATTCACTTATTTAAATAACTTTATGCTCCCCTTTAAACAAGACTAGACATGCAGCAGAATCCAACCAACCTTAGTAAACACTTACCAAATGTTCGAATAATCAGACTGTGGCTTCAGCTATTTATCTTATAGAGTTACTAGAGTTAGAGCCTACTTAGGAATCCCAATATAAATTCAGAACTACAGTGGTAGACCAAAGTAAAAGTCAACTATTAGCAAATTTCCATACATTTTTGTCAAAAAATAATCACTTGTACTCTATCAAGTGACATGTATGTGGGGGGTGGGGGATGGGGGGTAGGAGAGAGGGGAGAGTATTTTTGTAAATATTAAAGCCATTTTTCTTATTTCCCTAAAGTCTATTTCCCCCACCACACAGCTCTATTTCCATTTAACAGTTTATTTCTCTAGGGGTTAATATTCTCTTTAGAGCTTGAAATATAAGCTCATTTTTCTACATTTCAATTTTGGCTATTTAAAATAAGAAGTAACACAATGCCGAAATATGGCATGCCAAAATCCTGTCCTATTATCACAAAAAAAAAAAAAAAAAAAAAAAGCCTTCCATTTATTAAGTTGTAAAGAGAATCATTTTAATTTCAATGTATAGAAAAATATAATCACTCTCTAACTTGGAAATTGCAGGTAAGAAAATCCCTCCCAAACAAAAGCAGTATGAAGAGAAGATGTTATTGGCTTGATTAAAGGCAGCTGAAACAGATAGGGGTTTAGAACCTACCTGGAAAGTACTTAGCTCTTTATCAGCGTCAGTTTTTGAGGCTTTAGAGCACGAGGTTTTAAATGATTTTTGAGGGCAATCATTCCCTTAGCATTTCTGACAACATCTTATTGCTGACACCAATGCCATAAATATGGGTTTTGAGTAGTTGTGACTAAGTTCTATTACTAGATTTCCTAAAAATATAAAGTAACTAAGAAAGGAACAGAAGACAGGAAAAACTAATCTTTACCGAAACTTAAGGGAATGGGTATAACTTAGTAGAACATTCTTAACTGATTTTAAAATTTCCATCAGGATACTGTTCTATTTCCATTTATAAGGCAAGGTCTTCCATGAAAGTAATTTATTTACTCACTTGGGAATCTGGTCATCTGCCATTTCACCCCTCATAGAAAGAACGAGTGGAATAGCCTAAATATACAAAATCTTCCTTTAGTCTTATGGTGGGAGGAGGGGGAGAATGAAGGTGCGGGGGAGGAGAGGGAGGAAAGGAATACCTATTAATTTGACTTAAAGGAAGAACTTTCCTTACAGTACAAACACATTTTCCTTTGGGAGAAATTTACAATCACATTTACCAAAGAAAGATTTGTCTAAAGCCTGTTTTTGAAATTCTGTTTTTAAATTATAATTAAATGTATGACTGAATACAATACAGAGAATACAAATACTATAACTTAGTGCTTGAAATTATATATATATATATATGTGCTCATATATGCATATGTGTGTGTCTATTTGCTTTTATATGCCTTAAAATTCAACTCTAAACATTTCCGCTCTTAATACCTAAGACTATACCGATGGTCAAATACTGCTTTAAAAAAAAAAATCACAAGTATAAGAATTTCATTTATTTTTTCCCTTGAAAATATTTGTGAGATCAGTTAAAAAATGAAATTGTTCTTCTCTACTCTACTCTAAGACTTGGTGAGAATTCTGGATCTTAAGGGACATCGCAAATGATAATACTTACAGATCCTGTTCTACTTTCTTGTCTAAAGCGTACTCCAAATCTGTAACTAGCATTTTCTGGTACAGGTCCTGCAGAGCCTGCCTGGACGTCCAGACCTCAGCTGGACCCAGCTTAGAATCTGAGTAATAAAACAAAAAGCAGAACAGCAAATAGATAAACTGACAGTTAAGGTCATTATACCACACCAATGAAGCCTTCCCTCTCCATTCCCCAAAGCAAAAGCCTACTTTAGAGTCCATACCATACATTGTGGCAAAAATTTTATACTATCACATTTCAAATAACTTTTACCTTTTGGTAAATGACTAAATCTGATTTAAAACGCTTCTGTATTTGTCTTTGAGCTTTGAAATGATAGCACAAAATGTAAAAGGCTAAAAAACTAAATGGCTTCCTCTTTGCTTTCATTGGATGTCTATGTATGCTCTTCATAGGAAGTCACGTGCCTTATGATAGGTCACCCCATTTGAAATGGACTGCCAAGTTGGCTTGTTTATTCTTATTACTATCTCTTTGTCCAAAGCAGCCTTTTCTTTTTTTCTGAATAACTTTCACAATTGTATTTACAGAATCCTATGTTAGCCCACTGTCCAACAACTATTTAGACTTTTTACATACATTTGTCATCTCAATAAAGCCATGGCAGTGAGTGTTATTTTAATGATTAGCAGACTGCTTTGCGAGATATTTTTCTGAGCAATCTATAATTGTCATTTAATGTAGATGAGGACTGGTAGCAGACAGTGATTAAACTGCTCAAGAGGCCAAATGAGAGAATGGGTACAAGATGAGATCAGGGAAGTCAGGCTATGACTATATGTAATACCAAACTGGGGCCATACTGCCTGCCAGAGCCCTCCAGGCACATTAGCCTTTCCAATTACCAGACTCCTGAGTGCAATAACTCAGAGTGAGCTGCTTCAATGGAAGAACTTAACAATGGGCTTTTCAATTATATATTTCCAAGTGCTGGTCAGGCAGCTGATGGCACTTACTATTTCACTGTTGCATAATAGCATAATCTTCACACCTCTTTACATCTGCTATTAGTATCTGTAGCTACTATAATGCTACCCTGCAAACAGAATCTCTTGGACATATGAGTTAATCCTTACAAGAGTTTGCTAGCTACTAAAAATAAGGGCTAGTATCAGCTACCTGGTCCCTTATTAAGCTTTTAATGAGTGATTGATAGATTTATAGGTCTGTTTAACCCTGCTTCAATTCATCAATGGCAAGGAAAGGACTGTCTGCAAGGGATCATTAATTCTGATCTATCAGATAGAATTATCACTTAAATGAGTATATTTAGTATCTTTGTTAACATTTCTGAGCAGGGCCTCCCCGGTGGCACAATGGTTAAGCGCAGCACCGTGGAGCTGTCTGCGACTTCGATCCCCAGCCAGGGAGATTCCCACATGGCACAGCCGACCTCTCCTGCCTCGCCCGCTGCTCCCCTCTGCAGTGTATTTTGGTCGATCTGCCTGTTCTGCTCCCCACTCTGTCTCTGGTGAACCCTCTCACCACCACACACCTCTGGCCTGTACCCCAGCTTGTATGCAAAAATAAAAAATAAATCTTAAAAATAAAAAATTTCTGAACAGGAGAATAATTACCCCGTAAGTCAAACTTTGCACCTACTTATGGGTGTTTAATACAGGAAAAAGTATGAAGCACAGATAGCCTGACATTGCTCCATTTACAATTTCTGCCACACAATACAGATTATGATGATAATGCCAACACAAGAACATAGCACAGGAGCTCAGCGCTGATACTGATTTTACAGCATGGAAATGACGAGAATTCTGTTACTATAATGGGAAGAACTGAGGCACTATACTAAGTAAACCTAGAAAAAGTGTATAGGTTTCCCCCTCCCCATTTTTCTTTGAAAAAGATTACAGTAAGTTACTTAGCAATTCTTAGACCATTAGTCTATAATTCTAGAGTTGAGAAAAAAAAATCAAAACAACCCACTCTCTCCTCATTGTAAATCTTAATAGGCATGCTTTCCACAAAGCTTAACTCTTTTTTATGGATTACACTGTAAAACTACATTCCTCAAAAATTAGAATAAGAGCCATTATCATATATCTCTTTCCCATCTAGGACAGCACATGCTGTTATAGAAAGCATACTAATCACTACAGTTACTGCCATATAGTTCCTAATTTTTGGTTGAATCATTTCCTTTTACTCACTAAATCCAGGTATTCTTTCATTGATAAAACATAAAAATTAAATGATTATATACATTCAACTAGAAAATATTCATTTCAAAGTGACAGAGATCACAGAAAATTTTTGACAGGTCATCTAAGTAAGAATTCAAAGCATAAAAATAATAAACATTTAACACTTAAAGCAAACTAAGTTATCATTCATTTTGGCAACTAGGACAGTGCTACACCTAGTATAGGAAAGATAGCTTTCCCTTAAATTAATGGTATAAAGTAAGTCGTGAAAAACAAACCAGACAATACCTGTCATATCAGCCTTCAGGACTTCTGCCTGCCTAAAAAGAGGGAAGAAAGAACAGCAGTTAGAAACAAACTAGGCCTACCCAACATTAATACACTAAAAATTAACAGTTAAATAAGATAAACTACTAAAATAAGAATGTATACCAGATTTCTGTGGCACTGCAAATAGTTTCTATAATCGAACATCCAGGGTAACACTAGCTACTGGAAAACTGATGCCACTACTTAAAAGTTTACCCAGTCATGACCTCTTTTACGTAGCAGTGCAATTTCTTGCTATTTTCCTCCAAATCTGATGTGTTTAAGGTAAGATTCAATGATATCCATTAAATAAAAGTTTCTCTTAATACAGTCAGGAAATTCCGTTTCACAGTTCACTACTCACTAGAACTATTTCAAATCTCCATTGTCAAGCAGTGGATTTCTGCTCCAATCCCTTTCAGCAACTGACAGTCCTATACCTCAGGAAAAACAATTCCCAGTTATTAAATGCTACATTCACACAGCCCTCTAGTGTTAAATATTCAAGGTATTACACTTTTATTTAGAACCAATAAAATTTCATTTAGGTTGTTTTTTCTAGCCTTTCGCTTTTAGTTACCCCTTCCCTCTTTCAAAAATTCTGAAATTCCCCTCTCCTCTTCAATATTTAAAGATGCCCAAGTCTCTCACAGATTTTACTATTTCCCACATTCTCCTCTAGTTGCTGCTTTTTCTTATTCTTTCTCTTCCAAATTCTTCTAAGAACTGCCTGTCGATAAGTTAACTCATGACCCATCTCTAATGGTCTCATGGCTTTCCAGTCATAAAAGGTAGAAACCTGGAAACAACCCACGACAATTTTCCCCCAAATCCTCAATAACTATCAACTCCAGAGAATTTTACCCACTAAATATATCTTGAATCTGTTGATTTCCCTTTACCCTCTCTTCAGCTGCTCTCATTCAATTTACAACTATCCCTTGCCTGGGCTACGGCAAAGCCAACAAACTTTTCTTCAATTCACTCTTGGCCCCATTTTCATTGTGTTCTCTCCACTGCTGTCAGAAGGATCTTTCAAAAAAGTAAAACTGGCCTTACCAATTGCCCACATATCTACTTCAATGATTTCTTACTGCTCTTCAGGTAAAAACAAAACAAAAACAACTTCATTAGAGTTTCCTACAAAGTTCTCTGCACTCTACTTCTACCACTGTGTCCTCTTTGCCCCTCCCCTTGATCTGTGCTTCAGTCACTGGATTTCTGGTTTCTCCAATGTGCTCTGCTCTCTTCACACTCAAGACCTTTGTAAAAAGTCCATTTGAGTCCCTCTCCTTAGGAATAACTTACCCCCTTGTCTAGTTGATTATTTCTCCTCTTTTATCTTAGTCAGAGATAGTAAACCCTCAGGAAGCCTTATATGAACCCCAGACAGATGAAGGATATTCCTGTTTTATGCTCTCAAAGCACTAGTTATTTTTTCTTTATAGTAAACATCAAACTTTAGAAATGCTTAATATCACAATGCCTATGCCTCTACCACAGCACCTAGTACACAGTGGATGCTCAAATATTTAAGTGAAGAAAGGAAAGATGGTAAGTCACTTAAAGAGATTTCCAATTTTAAAAGCAAAATGTGACAAAGGCAAGAGAATATACAGAGATTCTAAAATTTTACTGCAAGAACATTGTCTCACAAAATTAGGTATTTAATACTAATTATTAATTTCATCAAAACAGAGGAATTTTCATTTTCTCAGCCTTTAAAAAGTTATTTTTTAAAAAAAGCCTTCATATATACAGGTGTTGATTTATACTAATATACACCTGAAATCTGTTAAATGCTACTTAATTGGGAAAAAAAGGCTTCAAACAACAGAATCAAGAAAGGGTGCCATAGCAGGTAACCACAAATCATTTAAGAACTATCAATTCTTATAACAATGCTAAGTAACAACTACACTTAAGACATAAAATGCAAATCAAATTTCATTATCCATAAAGCCTAGTTTCACTGTTTGCTTTTTTCTTTTAAAGATTCATTTTATTTTTGCATACAAACTGGGGTGCAGGCCAGAGGTGAGGGGTGGTGAGAGGGTTCATCAGAGACAGAGTGGGGAGCAGAACAGGCAGATCGACTGAAATACACTGCTGAGGGGAGCAGCGGGCGAGGCAGCAGTGGCCTGCTGTGCCATGTGTGAATCTCCCAGGCCTGGCATCGAACTCATGCCACGGCTGCCGACAGCTCCACAGCGCTGCACTTAAGCTGTTGCGCCACCAGGGAGGCCCTCACTGTTTGTTTTATGTGCTAAACTTTAGTCATTGGAAAAGAAATCTTCAGGAAGCTGTTGGCTTTATGCCCTTAAAACTTAAGATCATACAGCTTAATATTGAATAGCACATGTCCTGTCCTACCAATATCTCAACAACCTACTCTCCTACCCCCACAAAAATTCTACTGGAATACTAATTTATGAGTTTTATACTGAGAAAGCCAGTGCTAAGTACACATCTTTACTGGATTCAATTCTGTCCTTAGAAGTTATAAAGGAGGTATTTTAGTATATTTTCACATGTTATCTAAAAATCCATATTCAAGTATACATACAATATATAGTTAGGGTCACGTATCTAAAGACTGTTTTTCCTCAAATACAAAATTTGTTTATAAAGATGAACAAATACCATTTTGATATGCTAACATCTGCTTAAAAAGGTTAACGTTTCCAGTCAAATGAAGATTATACTGCGCATGTAACAGGAATGCTTTACAAATCATCTTTTTTGGTAGACTGTCAATAAAAGGAAAACTGTAATTCTAACAGATTCTGGAGCAGGCTTCCACTGATTTAAAAAAAAATACTCTGTATTTTAATATACTATATATAATCTGGGAAAAAACGGTAAAACAAAATTCAAGCACTAACAAAAGTGCATAAAAGTGTCATAAAAGTGATATAACACAAACATTAAAGTCTTTTGAAATTTCAGTTCTGATCCCCCAGTATGACAAGAGAAGAGGTTCACTTGTGTGTAGAGCTCTTTCCTAGGTTATGAAAGAAACACATGTTAACGACTAAAACAATATTACTAAACTGAACTGATAAAACGATAGCTAAATGGAATATACAACAACCCTGGGAGATAGCATATAAACAAGGAAAGTGAAGATCTGAAATAATAAATAATTTGACCACAGTCACATAGTAATTAAGTACAAACTAAGTGCTTTCTGATGCCACAGTCCAAGTTATTTCTATCTCTTTCACATTAGCATAAAAAATTCTGACACAAAAAGCTAATATAGATTTACCTAGTTTCAGTTTTATACTTTCTCAATTAAATACTAACATTTAAGTGAACTACCTAAATTAAAAGATCTGTTCATAATAGGAAATAAGATTTTCATGAGAAAGACTGTAAGAAGTTAATTTCATACTCTAGTGCAGTAGTGAGCCTGTGGGTAAAATTCCCTCCTTCACCCTGGACCTACTTTTGTAAATAAAATTTTACTGGACTACAGTCATGCCCACTCACCTAGGTCTTGTCTAGGGAAGCTTTCTACTACAAGGGCAGAGTTGAGTAGTTGAGACAACTACATGGTCCATCAAGTCTAAAATATTTATCATCTGGTCCTTTTACAGAAAAAGTTTGCCTCTCCTGCTCTAGGATATACTTAATACAAAAAACGAGAAGTAAAATATCTAAGTTCCCAAACCAAATAGTTTACCCATGTAAGGAATCATCAATAATGGTTTCCTCAGAGTAAAGATGTATCTGCATCAATATCATAATCTTGTCACAGAGACTATGTTAAAAAAAAAAAGTCTCATATATTTGGGAAAGTTAGTATTTGTAGGTCATTCTATATTTTTGATAGAATTAATTTGCAAACTGATTAAAACATGGTTGAGTTTATATATTATTATCCACTAACTCTTACCTTTTTTTTTTTTTTTTAAAGATTTATTTATTTTATACATACAAGCTGGGGTACAGGCCAGAGGCTTGGGGGGGTGACAGGGTTCACCATAGACAGAGCGGGGAGCAGAACAGGCAGATCAGAAATACACTGCTGAGGGGAGCAGCGGGCGAGGCAGGAGAGGTCTGCCGCACCATGTGGGATTCTCCCCGGCTGGGCGTCGAACT